>JAYRCO010000031.1:0-69764 GCA_037042815.1 Ceratobasidium papillatum | reverse complement strand
CCACTCAGGCGTCGCGCGTTCCGGGTCGATCGTAAATTCCAAATCGTAGAATTCGAGCTCGAACTTAGAGACGGGGAAGATGCTGCCGAGGACGAGGTGTCGTCCACGGGGGGACCAGCGAATTGCATTGGTGGATTTGTCTTTAAAAAGTTCTAAATGAGAGAAAAAGGTGATTATATGCGCCAGAAAAGACAAAATCGGCGTACTTAAAAGTTTGAAATTCTTCCCTTTCTCGAGTTGGTAAATAGACGCGTCCATCTTGACAGTGATACCAGGGGCTGACGTTCCGAGGTTCGGGTCGCTACTGCTCAGGATCGCAAACCGCTCGCCCCGAGGCTCCCATGCGAAATCCGTTACTTGATCTAATGCACAATTAGGAATTTGTGACTCTTATAAGTGTAGAATACAAACCTTTGAGCTCGATAACCTCGACTGGGAAGTCTTTTTCGCGCGTTCGGAAGATTTCTAGATTGCAGAACGTCGCCTTTTTACTCTTTGTCGGTCGATCAACCTTGACACATAAAAAGTCGCCTTGGTTTTGCCAGTAAAGTTTACACTGCACTCAAATTAGTATAAATCGACTAATTATTGGTTGAACAACTCACATCCGAGACTGAAAATAGGTTCTTCGTCCTTAGCTGCGTTCGACTAGGGATTGCCAGCAAAGTCACACGCGCGGGCTGGTTCGCAACTTCGGGCACCCAGTACACGAGCATGTTCTCCCGTACCTTGGGCGTCGTACTTTTCTTCTTTCCGTCCGCCGTTCCATTTGCCTCCCCCTGCTCAGCTTTATCGGCCTCCTTGATCTTGCTTTGCTCGTCATCGCTCAACGGACACCATTCAAAGTCAATCACGCCGTCGATCTTGATACTCTTCCGGTCGAGCAGATTCATGCTCGGCACCTCGTACACGCTGATCTGCTCCCCAGGCTTGACACGCGCCACATATCGATCATCGTTCGACCATTTCAGCTGAGGCCAGCTCATCTGTTTCTTCTCTCCCCCTGGTGCGGCCGTGGATCCTTCAACATAGAACGTGCGCAAGAGGTGGCCGGTGGCAACATCCCATACGGCGAGGTTGTTTCCTTCGTCATCGGGCGAGAAGAACGTGGGGCCTTGTTGTGCGCCGGGAGGGATGACAATAGGCTCATTAGACCATGTGACGAGGTACCGTTCGTTGGGCGAGAAATCGACCAGGCGTGCAAGTGGGTGCGCAATTCGGCGAATAAGCGACCAGTCGGAGCCTCCCCAGAGCTGCAATCCTTGTCGATGCAATGTGGCAAGTAACGTCCCGTGAGGCGCCCACGCCACATAAAGGTCCGTCCAATTTGGTCTCGAATACGCCATATCTGGGCCGGTTCGCGCGTTCCAGTGAATTTGCACCTCGTCGCCGACGTAAGTTAAGAATTGGTCTCGGCCGGCTGAGTCGGCGAGCCATGATCGCATGTGTGCTCGTGGTACATGTGCGGGAACCGTTGGGGGAACATAAGTTTCGTCCAGATCGGCGAATTTTTCGATGTCGGTGAAGCGATTGATTTGGAACGTGTGCCTAGCGTCGAATGGGAAGCCATTCATGGCCGAAAGTGCAAATGAGGCCTCGTCGGAAGTCGAGAATTCGGCAAACAGATAGCTATCATAATAGTTAATTAAAGTTAGGGGCCGAGTAAAGGGGAAGCTCACCCCTTGGATTTTCCAGTTGCCTCGTCATAGGGCATATGCAGCCCACCCTCCTTGATCGGTGCACCTTTTCGCGCAAAGTCCTTGTGGAGCTTGGTGAATAGCCTACCTTCACGCGAGCTGTCGATCACAGGCACACCGTCAACGACAAGTACGTTGTCGAAACCCTCTTCGAATGCGACGGCATACTTGGCTTCGATGTCACTGTAGTCGATGCCGAGGTCATCTACCCCGTTTGTAGAAGTGGGTTCGGGCATTGTGAATATATGGATGGGCGATGGGTCTCAGGAAATTTATAAAATGCACGTGACTAGATCTCAGCGAGGATCAAGTGGCGGTGTTATCCTTGATTGTTTACGCCCACGCCACTCCCATGTTGTTCGGGCCTTCGAAATGCTAGCAAAAGTGAGGCTTCAGCACAATAGTTGTCGCTAAAAATCAGAACACCAAATCACATCCTAAACTTGATTCAGGCAAGGAATACTTTTCATGACCATTGCCAGCCCAAGAATGAATATCGCAAAGCGCAATGCGCTTGAAATCCCAAAGTTTGTTTTGCCCACGGCTTGCGCTCTTCACCCAAGGTTAGACTGTTTGTTTATCATCATGAATTTCACATGGAAATGTATGACGTAATAGCCCGATAAACGAGCCACCTGACCGATATGGTGTAGCCACCCTGTTTGTCCTAGTGTTCTTCGCCTAGCATTTTTATCAGATGGCTGACCCGCGGGGGTATCTTGCCCTCAACCACCACTGAGCTGGCCCTACACCGAGCCAAGGGGGTATCTTTCGAAAACCGTGAGTTGTGGCGACCAACATCGAGCCAGACAGGTGAAGGAAGCTGACGATTCTTGCGTTCCGTGACTTCCTTCCCTCGTAATCTAATCAGGATCCGTTCTTCTGTTCATTTTTCTGTCCCAGTATGGTACGTCCTCTTCTCAAACCTAGACACCAATGATCTCAACCCCGCCCAGGCCGGACAGGATCCCATTTCCGACAGTGCCAGCCAAAAAACTGACCTCAGCTCGGAACACGATATTCACCCCGTGCACGAACCCATGCCTCGGCGTCTATCCCGTAGCACGTGAGTGTCCCGTTTCTGGTTTCCGTATCTAGCCACTGACACTGTGCCACTCGACAGGTACACCGGGGCACTACTCATAAACGCGGTCACGTTCATTCTCCCGGCACTCTATGACACACTCGTCAAGATATGGATATCAAAACTCGACAGTTCATTCGTTGTCACCACCGACTCCTATACCTACATTAGCACTATCGTCGAAGTCCTCAACGAAGGTCTGCCACGTGCAGCCTATCTCGTCATCGGCGATCCAACGGTTCCACTCCCTCGCCGCCTCAATCTTGCCAGTACCTTGCTAGCATTTCAAACGATTGCTGGCTTGGTTATGTCAATCGTGTTTGTGGGAGCCGCACCCAATCTGGCCGCGGCGTTTGTTCCGATCGAAGTAAGGGAAGCCTCCATCGGATATGTTAGGATATCGGCATGGTCTGCTTTGACTAGCGCGGTGGAAACCGCCGTGGGGCTCGCGACCAGGTCGTTGGATCGACCTGACGTTCCACTTATTATCAGTCTATGTAAGACAGGTAGGTCAAGATGTTTTTTTTTCTTCGAATAAGCGCTTAAAGGCTTAAATCAATTTGTAGCTGCGAACATCATTCTGGATTTCATCTTCCTCTCAACCTTCCGTGTACACACATCTAAGCCGCCAACCGTCAATACGCAAGCCTCCATCCGGATGGCATGCAACGGTCTTGGGTGTATCGCTGGTCTGGTTTACTTCTTCTACGTCGTACGCCGACTCCGTAAACATCATCGACTTGACGAAAGCTTGAAGGCCGTTTGGCTCCCAACTTGGGGCTCGTTCATTGCGTTGGCCAAACCGGGCGCACACACTGCCGTCGAATCGGCGGTCCGAAACGCACTGTACCTGTGGTTGATTCATGGCATAGTGGCTCTCGGAAGTGATTATGCGACTGCGTAAGTTCCCTCGGTCATTCTAGGTGAACGTGTACTAATAAAATTATTTGTATCGTAGTTGGGGGATGTAAGAGTCAATTCTTTGACTAGGTTATACTATACTAACATTCCTTCCAGCTTCAATACTATCCGTTGGGGGCTGGTCATGGTTCCCGTCAACGCACTCGCGGCAACATCCTCAACTTTTGTAGGGCACGAATGGGGACTGTGGCGAGAGCGCGCTCTGACTCAAGGCTTCAGTCAAGCCAGCCTGACCGACCTCATAGGTACGCATACAAATGGTTATTCACCCGGAAGCAATTCTGATCTCTGAGTCAGGCCCGCGCAAAATTATCCCTTTGCACGAAAGTACTGGCGTATTCCGCCCGGCTCTTCGTTCAACTCTCATCTCACTTTTAATCGAAATCCCGCTCTGTCTCATCTTTTCATTCGCGCTCGCCCGTCCTTTTGCGCGATATCTCTCCGAATCAGATGCGGTCGCTGCCATCACGGCTAAAATGTGGCGCACAATCGATTGGTGCTACATCATGTACGGCGTGGAAACACAATTAGCTACTATCTTATTGGCGTCAAGACCCAAGTGGTACTTGATGAACTCCCTTGCCGTCAACATAGGATGGGTATTCCCGTGGTGTGTGGCCCTTCAGGTCGGAATACCGATTACGGAGAGGTGAGTCGATGAGTATCCCAAGCTTGGAAGAGAGGTCTGATCATGCTCGACTAGCACGGCGTGGACATACCATTCCATTGTGTTTGGTGGAAGTCTTGTGGCGAGCTTTATTACAACGATTGTCGCTGTGCTTCTTTGGGGTGTTTGGTTGTTGCAGGGGAAGGTCAAGAAGTTGTAAAAGTGAAAAGATTGTTTGATGTGTTACGACTTCTGGTTTTGTAATGATTGGCTGGTAAATGTACAAATACTGTTTGCGGACTTACGTACAACCATGATGCAAGAGATGGAAAAAAACTTGTATTGCAGCAAAACGATGTTTGAGTCTTTGCAAATAACTGATCATGTAATTCGCTATTGACGCATACATTCTACCCCGGCAAGTCACTTGGACTATACTTTTTGTACATAGCGTATATGGAAAATCAATCTAGTATGTTATCCCATGTATGCTCAATGAGCTCCCAGTCGCCTAGAGAAGAGCTATCGTTTTTCGACCCACTCGTGCTAGTGCGGGTATTTTTGGCTGCTGGCTTAGCATCGTGGAGCGTGGGCAACAATAATTTTGTCGATCGAACGATCTTTTTAGCTGAACTACATTCCCCTTTTGAGAGAAATGTACGAGTAGCATGATTCTTGAAGTCTACATATGTATCGCCAGACTGAATCAACTAACAACTTTCAGCATTATTGAAATAGAATGACTAACCGCGACATCCTGCAGTGCTAGTAAATTGAGCCTTAGCAGGAACTGTCGAGTGTAAACGGGATCGTGGCTGTGGTGGATGTCCGGCTGAAACAGCGTGCGTAATTCCCCTCGATGGTACTCCATTGCGAGTAGTATTCGAAGCTGTTTATGGATGTCTCGGTTGAGTGGTTGACTCATGAAAATATAAATTTTCCTACCATTCAGAAGACCGAAACTGTTGTTGGGGATACTGGTAGGATTATCATCGTTTGGAGATATCGGGACAAAATTTTCGTGATCTTGGGGAACGCGTTTAGTATGAGTGATATAATCGAAAGGGGGAACACTTACCAGGGTTAATATGATGAGCTCTAGCGCAAGGAGAGCACTTAGCGCTTCATAAGTTACGATAAAGGATGCGTACTCACTCGTCTTCAATGCCAAACAGGGGCTTCAATAACATAGAGATGAAGAGGTTCATTTCCATATCAATGATAAAGTTTTGCCGCTTTCACAACAGCCTATTGCCATATTATAAGTATAAAACAGAGCAGTTTAAGATGATAGTTAGACGAACCACAAAGATCGAAGCAGTGTGGAGTTGTGGCTTTTGTGAGCTGTGGGTAGTAGACGTCAGAGTGTCGAATTGGCCAACTGACATATCAATTGGGAGAGGAAGCTGACGACAACTCCTCCCCTCTGCGCTCGTTTTATATGGCGTGTCAGCCCATCAAATAATTTGAGGGCATCACCAGAACAAAATACAAACCCACATCTGATTCGGCCGACAGGGAGTCTAAGGAGAGCCACGCGTCGCTCCACTGGCATTGAAGCAAATTTTTAGGATGCTTGAATCAAACACCGGCAGCCCTTCCTCCGCCTCTTTGGAATTTTTAGTGGCTAGTGGCTGGACACATGATCCTATGGCGTCAAAAGAAGCTGACAAGAGTAGACCACAATTACTATACGCAGTTGAGTGATCGTCGAGGAGGCCAAGAACTGGTAGCCCAATCAAAAAAATCCGCGGTCAGAAAGGTTCTGGGGAGGCTTACGGATGTACACAAAATTTTTATGAGGGCCCAGGTAACATCAAGAATCCAAAAGAGACATATGTGCGGTCTTGTGGTTGGGTGGAAATATTGACAGCGGCCGATCCGGAGCGTTGTGTATACCGTATTGCACTGCATAGCGCACCGCATGGAAGCGAGGACGCGCAACCTATGCCGATGCTCGCAGTTAGAGAACAGCAACGTATCGAAGCCTGCCCGGTCCTATACTCCCTCCAGGATAGAGAGAGAAGCTGTTAGATTGCTCCTTGGATGCAACATGTATAGAATGCTGGAGGAAGGGGTGTTACGAGTTTATTATTGACACGGAGCTACGACATCGAACAGCTGGGCTCCTTGGTGATCGATTGATGCAGCAAGCCCAAAAGTTCGGGAATGCACGTCATTAGAGGGCAGAAATTTTCAGTAAGTACATGTTTTCCTATTCGAGACATCCGTTTCGCTGGATAGCCCGCCTTGTCCGCAGCGAGGCAGTGCGACAGCCCATCACTATGGCGTGTCTGGGAGCTTCGCAGCGTAGAAATTTTTTCAGAGGCATACAAGGGCTAGGCTACCATGGTGGCGAGGAGTGAAATGGTTCTGGCAGAGAAGGATGTGTCGATCCGCAGCCGTCTCCAAGCCGCCCCTGGCTCAACTACATAGCACCAACATGTTTATGTCATTCTGACCAAGCTCGCATAATATTTGAATGCCGGTTTTGAACCCCGATCCCACAACGTTTCTGGTGGCTCTTACCATTTACCACCATCACTCTAGTGTTAGACAACTCTGAACCTCAACATCCCCTTGCTTTTTCAATTTCGTTTGAGCCATTTCTGCACTTTAGCCCAGAATGGAATATCATATCTGCCATGTATGGACGACCCTGAGCTGTTCGCTACCCGTTTTTTTTGGCTTAAAGAAAACGGATTGTATGATCTGGGCTAAAATACACATCCAGCGATATCTCCTTCTTAGCCTAAGATGTTTTGTCTCATGCCTCAATCTTGTGGATGCGAGACCAGATACATTACTTGGATTCAGTTGACCCAACGTATGGACTTGGATCCTAAATAGCTCTGATTCTATTTGCAGCACTCGGACTTACTTGTTCTCTTCACCACCGTAATTTTTTGGACTAATAATTATGTTTGCACGCTTGATCACCAAGTCCTCCTGGTGCAGCTTCCCCACCCCAAGCCGTGGCTTGGCGTCTAGCTCAAGATTGGTGCGCCAAATTTGCACATGTGCTTCGTTGTTAAGCACTAACTCTTCTTGTGCTTTGGACTTAGGTGAAAAAACAACTTGTCACCTTCTATTCCGATTGCTGAGACTGATTTGGCGATCCAGTCTGCAAGGATTGGAAGCTTTGCACGTAATATAAGAGATGCGGATTCGCAATACTATTCAAGACTTGGATTACCACAAGAATCAACATCAACTTCTGGGTGGATAGCGAGAGAGACAACTTTGACAAAACTTGTACGATAAGGGATGAGGGATGATCTTGGCCGATAATCCTACGCGGATTATTTCTGTGTGAGTTTTCATAGCGCTCTCGGTTTTGGGATGGATCTTACTTGCTATCGGTTATTAGATCCCTCGAAATTCATCCCCTCAAACCCATAGAGCGATTGTTTCAGGCTGGGCCCATCCTCGGCTCCGTCGTTCGTCACGCTGGCTGCGGCAATCCCAATTTCGGCATGGGCTAATGATTCCGTGGGCTCTCCGACAGGGTGCTCAAATAGTAATTCGACAGAGGGCCCAGCACGAGCTGAATACTGTGCCTCGGCAGGAGATATAGTTTGGATTGGAGTGTTACTTTACATGGGGAGGGAGAAGGGGAGGGGAGATCATAACCGATGTGAGATTAGCATATGAAGCTTGTGAGTTTCCAAACGCTCACGTTTGGTGATTCTCAAGAGATCGATATGCGAGGAGACTGTGATTTGACATGTTTATTTAACAGTTGGTTGGAAAATGCAACCATGCAGGGGACTTGAGTGTGATGGCAGCGGTGGTTAGGCGATTACTAATGTAACGTCGAAAGAACCACCATACAGCATCCAACAGGATCGCGAGTTCTGGAAGCTCGGTTAACTCTTTACGACCAGAACCGACGAGATAAGACAATAAGCTGGAAGCTTAAGCATGAGGCTAGGACTTTACTGTTTAGTTTCCCACCATCAACTGACGGCGACTATAGCTGGTCTTTATATTTCAGTGTAGTTGGTATTCAACATGAGGTCGGTGGAAACCAGTTATATTAAGACAATAAAACATCAATATAGGCATGAGCATGCATACACGTTTAGAGGCAGTTGGTTTAGTTCGTCTGCGAAATCATCAGGATCTTGATACAGCGCGCACGACAAAGGGCTCAGCATACCTCTCATTCGAAGGGCGCTACAACACGGGGTGGCCTGAAAGTAGATAAGCAAAAACGGTGAATGTAGAGTTTAGCTGGGCTGCTATGCCTATAAAATGAGAATCTGTTACGTCTAAAATGAAGAGGAATCATGAGTCAGACACTATCTTAAACCTCGTCCTATGTTTAGATACTCAAAATCATGCCGACGCTTTGCTAGGCATATATAGATAATAAGGGTGCATTTCCTTGCTGGAAAAGTCTAGCAGGTCGACCTGTTTGAAGCTAGGTGTTTACACGCCGTTAAAAAGTTGAGATTTCTGCCAGACTGTATGCGCTGACTCAGATCGCATATATGCGTTCATTAAGGAGCAATGTCATAGATACCAGCGAACTAATTAAAGAGATTTGGAAGCATAATAAAAGGCGAGTAGACAAGGATAACATAATAAACTATCAAATTCATAGTGCATTGGCCTACTGTCCTTTCACTACATCAGTTTACTGCTGCCCTGCTTCAAGTTCAAGTGTTTTGTTGTACTACTGAAAAGTGGGGTTTCTCTAATAGCCTTTCTATCCTTGGTCATTTCCTGTTCTGATATCCGTGGAGGGTGGATCATACTACGCAGACAATGTGTAATACTCGGAATTTGAGACAAGAAGTGGTAGGTTCCGGGATGTAATCCGGCGGCGTAGATTCGGAGCACGTTCCTATCTTTCTTGATTGAAATCTCTTGAGCCGTCGTATTCAGTCCCGAGTCGGCGAGAATGGCGATGTATGGCTGATTTAGCGCAGGAAGACCTGCGCTCTGTGGATCAATATGGCTGAGTTCATGCCTGGACGATTTTGCTTGGATCGCATCCAAGATCAAGATGAACGAGACATGATCAACATGTGCATCTTCCGATAAAGTGTCCGCCAAAGAATCTCCGAGCTTGCACATGGGTATGACCTTGTCGAACGATGGTTGACGAGGACAGCATTGTATGGCAGAAGTACGTGTCCAATGGCACATGAGCCATTCCTCCATTCTAATCGGAAGAATATCTGAGTTAGTCATTACCAAAGTGCTAGAATGTGTACTTGCTTAGAGGTTTGTTCGGTACCCAGCTTACTAAAATCGATAGGTACTTTCATAGGAACCCAGTGAGAAAAGTTGATATACCACCCGCCAAACAGGGCCTTAGCCTGAGAAGTAATACAGCCGTCTCCAAATAAGAACATGAGATAATCAACCACGGGAAAGGGCCGACAGTCAGGCAGCTCCGAATTTAGCTCTAGTATAGTCGAAATGCCACTTTCGCGGACCGCTAAGTCCTTGCCGATGAGATACACCAGTCGAGAGACTAGCTCGCCATTCTGGCCAATTTCAATCTTTTGGGTTTCCACAGCGTGCTGCAGATGAGAAAGTGCTGATTCTAGTCTTTTGGTTGATCGGGTGTCCACTGGGTCATCCGAAGAATACAAGGTCTGCGTAACAGCACACGATAGTAGCGGCTCCGACGGATATGCAGTTTCTATCCAGGTTCGATCCGCGCCAATATCGAAGCAGTAACGTAGATAGTTAGACACAGCCTTTTTCTCAAATGCAACGGCATTGTAGCGCTTGAAGCACATATTCAGGATAAACCGTTGGCTGAGTAAGGCAAGAGCTTGGTCGCGGTTTGTCTCGTCGAAGCTCTCGTCATAGCGTAGCTTGGTGCCTGCTGTATCCAAAATCTGGCAAGGGGCCAGTCCCGATTCCACAAGAGATTGCCATCTGGTCCCATGAGCTTCTATTCAGTATTTATAGGCGCCATTAACCCGTGAGTACTCACAGGGGCCGACCAAATCTGACGATATTCTCAAACCGCCCCACATCTCTAAGCTCTATCCCAGGAAATACCAATACCTTCTGATCCCAGTCAAAATCAGTATAGGGAGGGAAGAGGAGACTACCGCCTCGACTGATCCTTAAAGATGAACCTTTGGGCTTCTGTGAGCTCCACGTTGAGAAATTACACAAAGACACGTACTAATATATGCTGGGGCGGAAGAACTAGCCACCTCGGAATCACTTGAAGCAAAGACAACCCAAATTGAGAGGGCAGGTTGAGACGTCGAAAATGCACTAATCACTTGACAAAGGATATGCGATGGAAGATAATCATTGTGGGATTGTCCGAGTATATGGGCTTCATCAACTGCAATCACCAGTTGCGGCTCACGCCTATCGATAGCAATGACTTGCGGACGTATAGAGAGTAGATCTTGGTATGCTCTTGTCATCTTCACCTCGCCGGTGAGTTGGGGCCCTTTCGACTCTGTTGGATATCGGTGGTAAACTTGTGGAACAAACGCAAAACTCAAAATTTTGCCGTGAAATTACTCACGGCTGTGTTGCGTCTTGCTTGGATTTCGGTGAAACAATAGACGTGCTCCTGGTGTAGAAGTCTGGCCATTGTTTCCAATGCTTGGCTCGGTTATATCTGAGCGTTGGTTGCTGGGAGCCGAAGACTCGTTCAAAGAAGATGCTTCCAATGATTCTTGTTTGTCCTCCCAGGGAACTAATCCCATTATTATGGTTTGTAGCTCTGGGGAAGGCCGGTATCCAATTTCTCCCATCGCCTAATAAGTGTTGTCCAGCTTATTGGTTGGTTACATCGGGACAAATGAGTTACGAACCTTGACACACTCCTGACCAAAGCTCCGAAAGGACACCTGCCGCGAGGAACTCTCTATCCTACACATATCCGAAGACCAGGCTTCGAGTACCTCTTCACGAGACTTTTCAGGAGTCGAGTACGAAACCAGAGTCTTCTTGAGTGTTCTGAACAAGGCGATAAAGAACGCAACACATCGGCTCGTATATTCATCGACAGATGCATCAAGGT
This sequence comes from Ceratobasidium papillatum, assembly GCA_037042815.1. Taxonomy (NCBI): domain Eukaryota; kingdom Fungi; phylum Basidiomycota; class Agaricomycetes; order Cantharellales; family Ceratobasidiaceae; genus Ceratobasidium; species Ceratobasidium papillatum. Next base: position 58,440 of record JAYRCO010000031.1, on the reverse strand, counting down.
GTTCGGTCAAAATCCAACTCGGTATGAGGTCTCGAGGGGGATACGAATTTCCATCGTTTTTGCTACCAATGTTCATATATAGAACAAGTGTGCCTTGGCTCTTTAGCTGGTTGGACCATTTCATTAGCAGTCTGCTCGTGCTGAAATGATATATAACTCCATACCTCAATTAGCGTGCGAGACTTGCCGGTGCCAGAGCTCTGAACAACCGAGCAAAACTTTCCATAATAGCTTTTCGTCGAGTCTTGAAACTCCCTGTCACATTGCTGAAGGAACTCAAACAGTACGCGCTCCGCTCCTGGAGTGTATGTACTTTCAAAAGCAGAGGCGAGATTGGGTTTGCTGTCTTCAGGCTGTAAAGCTAAAACCTTGGAAATGTCTATCGAGACATGTGAGCGGAACCATAACACGAACTTGAATGACTCACAATCTCCGATTTTTTCATAATCCCGGGCAGGAGTTGTTTCCAATATCATGTTACGATACTCAAGAGACCCCTGTAGCTGAGAAATGACTGCTTCCTCTCTTCGGTCTTTTGGCGGATGAAAGTTTGAGGTGAACTCATAAACAAGCATTTGTTTGACATCCTCGTATGGACAACGTAGTATCGTCATGATGTATTCTTGGCCACCAGAACGTTCGATTACAGCTTCGAATTCTTCTTGCTTCATGTTGTCGTCGAGGTCAAGTTAAAGATCAGCACGAATGCTTCACAGCCACTGATTGATTTGCCAAAAGCTTAAATTATCTATTCGCTAAGTGCACTTGGAGGCGTGTCTAATGAAGCAACAATAATAATCATATCTATCCCTTGGTCCACAACCAAAGCGTAAATACAGTAATAATCTCAAAAAGAGTGACGAAAAAAAAGAGCAAAAATCGAACAAAAGAAACACAGCATGGCATGCAAGTACACAAATCCACCCAGAATGTGTCGCATAATCAAAAAAAAAGAGAGCATAGATCAGTCCCACAAAAATATACACAAGTTCGTTTAGTACACAAATAAAACGAAGCAAGGCTACTACGACCCCATGTACCCGACGTTTCCAAATGCAGTGACGACCTGTTGCACGTCTTTTCGACTCGTCTTGGTCCCGGTCGTTTGAGCATTGCTCAGCAGCCCATTTGCGCCCTTCCAGATCTGCTCAAACGTTTCGTCCTTGGTCGTCTCGCGTACCACTTGCGTTGCGAGTGCTCCATCTGCCCAAACGACAGACCCCGCCCTCTGAACAGCCCACGTCCGAAACCCGTCTGCGTCACTCGAACCAAAGAACAACTGACCATCGGCCGTCGAAAAGTCCGCAACAGCCGCACTCAAATCAGACGGCCCGACAGTTCCGAACAACGCAACCTCGAGAATCGGCAACGTATCGAGGGACGACGTCAAATTGAACAACGCCGAAGTATTGGTCGGCGGAGGTGCCTTGGCGTCCGACGCTCCAAGCACATACTCGACGAGCGCACCGGCAGACTGGATCGACGGAAACGCCTGCAAATACGACAACAGCACATGGTCCATATCGTCCAACGTCCCAAACGTCCGAGCATCGTCTGTCCCAGTCGCGTTGACCGAATCGCTCGATGCGCTAGGCACACCAACCAGATCCCTCCCTAGATGCACAGACACGCGCGAATTGGCCACAGACGCAAGCTGCACAGCCTGTCTCGGCGACCCATCCATAAACGGCGTCCTCAGCCTCGCGATATCCAGTACACCATACACCGGCCTCGAGGGAAAACAGCTCGCGTCGAGATTCGAAGGTGCAGAGCTGACCGCATCAAGTCCAAACGCCTTGGTCTCCATCGTATTAAGCGCCTTGAGCTCGCCCGCGCTCAGACTAGGATAACACGCCGCAGGAGGAGGAAACGACTGGTTCGCATTACTGAACAAAGACTGGACGTTCGAGGCCGTAGCGTCAAACGGCAACAGCACAGGCGACGACTTGGCCACACTCCGGAACGTATCCAACTGCTCGGCCGGAAACTGGAGTACACTAGTCCAATACCTCTTGAGCGCAGTCGCACGTTGAGCCGACGAAGCTGAACCCATATCATCAACACCTCTTCAAATAAAAAACAGAGAGAAACCCACCAGCAGCAAACGTATAAACCCGATCCAACGCCTTTCTCAAATCCCCACTCACAAGCCCAACCTGCGCATCACTCGGCCTCCCAGCAGACACCCAACTGACCGCAGGCTGCGACACCGTAAGCGCACCAAAGTTCACCTGGTACCCCGCCGCGCCAAACATAAACTCCCCAGAATTAGAATCGACCGTGCTGAAATCGAGGTCTTGGATGAACTTTTGCATATGCGCCGTACCGTTGACGTCCATCGACATGACGAGTGTCCAGAGTAGAGCGCTTCGAGCGAATTCTGTTCGATTTCCCGCGAGGGATGTTTGGTCTGCTGATGCGAGTGCGGGTCCGACGTCGATGAGAGTAGCCTGGTTGGCACAGTTGGCACCAGGAGTCGGACTTCCCTGAAGCTCCCACAACGAAAGCGCAACAGACGCACGCGTAAACGCCGGTGAAGGATTAAAAAACCGATTAACAGGGTCGACCAAATCCGCAACAGCCCCAGCGAGAGGATTACACTGTCCAGCAAGGGACGACGTACACACGCACGCCGCATCTACTCCCCAAAGCCCATCAACACCCGTACCAAAAAGAAAAAAAGAAAAAGGACTGACCTAGATCACACAAATTTCCAGTCTGATTAACAGCCTTGCACGTATACCCACCCGCATCCGGCTTTCTCCTCAACCCCTGACTGAGCCCCACAGCAATCGCGATAATCGCAATAACCACCAACACCAACACCCCAGTAACGATATACATCTTCCGCTTGGACATGAGCCGTCGGGCCGGTCGAGGCGGTTTGACACCCGTGCCTTCGCTCCATTGGACTTTACGTTCAGGCGCACGATGTTCTTCAGGAAGCTTGTTGAACCGCATGTTCTGTTGGCCCGGTATATCGACCAGACTCGATCGAAGACTCGGAGTCGCGCCACCCACGAACCGTCTGGACCGATCCGAGAGCGTCGTAAACACAGATCGAATACTGCGCGTCCGTCGAGGTTTTTCGCCACCCGTAAATCCGCCCATGGTCGAGGACGCATCATTCCCTTCTTGATCTACTCCAACCGGGACGTCCACAACTCTAGGCGACGGCAACGACGATTTGCTCTACACCACATACCCATCAGCCTCTTTCCCTGTTATTGAAAAAAAGAACATACTCGATACGGCAACTTTCCCAACTCCAACATCTCATTAAGCTTTTCAGCCCTCTGCACAAGCTGCGGAAGCTCCATCGTCCCCTCCCGTCGCGCAACAGTCGACAACCTCGTACTATCCGTCCCCCCATTCGAATGCGCCGCGCTAGACGATCCCCCAGCTCGATTATACGCTTCCCACATCCTCGCAACATGTGGACTCGGCGTAGGCAACGGCGGAACCTCTTCCTGCTGCTGCTGCTGATTCCCGCGCCACGTAAACGCAAACGCTCGAGACCCAGACTGATGCCCCGCACTAGCATGATACGACGACTGATTCGAGAATTTCGAAAACACGCTCGAGACAAACGATGTAGTCGATACTCTCTTGGCTTTTTTCGCATCGAGCGCTGAGAATGTTTGGGTATGAGGGCTGAATCCGGGGTTGAGTGATGAGGGGCCTGCGCCGGGTGTGGAATGGCCGGGTGTGGCGGGTGTACGTGATCCGTAGTGGGGAGATCCTAGAGCGGGAGAGGCTTCGTTTGGAGAGGGTGGTTCGGCCCACGGTGCGACGTATGAGGGTTGACGTCTCGCGTCGAGGTACCCGGTTCCGGCATATGTCGATTCCCGGACCGGACCGGTATACATCGACTCTCGTCCCGCGCCGGTATATGTCGACTCTCGTCCTGCACCGGTGTAAGTCGATTCACGCCCAGCACCAGTATATGTCGACTGCCGTGCATCCGTATACGTCGAATCCCTCCCAACAACATCCTTCCCCCTCACATAAACCAAATCGTCCTCCTCCTCCCTCTCCTCCCTAACCATCCCCCTCAAATCCCCTACACTCCTCGTCCTCGGATGCGTAACACTCAAAAACTGCAGTTGCTGCACACTGCGTCTATTCCTCACCGCCCGTTCCTGATCTAGTAAATCCGCACTCGTCGTACGTGCATGTCCAGCGAGAACACTCCATCTTTGATCCCCAGCGTACTGTTGATTCTGGGGAGAAGTAGGCGCAGAAGTGTACACAGCAGGTCTCATCTCTGCTACACTCGCTGTACGAACGAGCGCGGCGTGTTGGACGACGGCTTCTTCTTCGGCGCTCGTAGATCGTTCAGTTATCCCGCTCAGCCCAGAATGAGATTGACCAGCGCTGCTTCCTCCGCCTGTAATCGTAGAAGCGATCGTCTCTTTTCCAGCTGATCGACGACGAGATGTCCAGTCCGGTCGAAGAGACTCGGTGTTCGTAAATGAAGTAGTATGGGAGGCAGGTGTAACGGGCGCAGGAGGTGAATGTGAACTCCCGCTCTGAGTATGAGCAGCTGTTCGGTAGAGAGCAGGTATAGGCGGGACAGCCGGCGCATCTTCATCTTTCCATCCACCTCCTCGTTCAATCCCGCTCCTCACGCTAAACGAAAACGAACTCCGAGGTGAAGAAGGGAGACTTGCAGCCGGCAACGCACGACGAAACTCTCTCTCAGGCTCCGGCTCCTCTTCTTCTTGATAATAAGCCTCCTCAACAGCATACCGATCTCCAAACGGACCGGGTGATTCGTCCTCCCCGCTCGAGCTCAACGATAAATCCAATCCGTCTCCCCCAGCTTCGATCCCACTCATCAAAGTCCGAATGAACCCGGGGTCGAGAAGACCTTCGTGCGAGGCGTGTGAGCTGGGCGGCATGACTGGTTCACGGAGAAAAGCTGCTGTGGCGGGTGAAGGTGGTGCAATGGGAAAGCCGGGAACACGTTCAGTTGGAGAGGGTGTGGGGACTAGGTATTGGGAACTTGGACTTGCGGAGCGCGGGAGGGGCGGTAAGAGTGGTGACGAGGGTGGTCGGAGGGATGTAGGAGAAGGCGGTGGACGGAGAGATGGAGGAGCAGACGAGGGTGGACGATTAACGGGCGAGAATCGGGATGTTGGACTTGGCGTCGTCGGACTCGGACCGCTGACAATCTCGATTGGAGCATGCGAGTTGGGGTCAAGGTACGGACCAGCTGCATCAGTCCGAACAGTCAAAGGACTCGACGGCGTAGGTCTCGCACGTGGAGGCTGAAGCGGGTCGTGCAGGGTCGACGAGGGAAGCGCGTCCGACTCTGTATAATGCGATTGAGACTCTGTGTATTCCGCGCTCATCGGTCCTGGGCCGGGCATACGCGACCACGTCGTGGCAGACGGCGACATGACATGTCCCGACGAACTCGGCAACGCAGGCGCGAATCTCCCAGGCATGCCAGGAAGCGTTCCAGGCGGCCTCGGAAAATCCGAAATCACGCCGGACGACTCGAGAAAGGACTCGTCCGCGGTCCATTGGGTGTTGAAGCTGAAGATCGAGTCGCGTCGGGGAGGGCGGAAGGTGGTTGTCGAGGGAGTGGGAGTCGCGCGGACGGAGAGTCTGTAGCGTTCTCGGATTTCTTCGGCTGTGACGGAGACGACTGAATCTGCTATGCTCGGTTGACGTTCGTGGCCGTGTCCTCCGGTTTGGGTTTGGGGCGGAGGCGAACGGGAAGACACATCTCGCGCTGCTGCAGCCCACATGAATTATCCAAAAAGAAAAAAAGGAGTGGAAGGGATGAAAAGAGTCTGAAGAGAGAAGTATCAGCACGAGGTAGTCAGCGTGCCACCTAGGACTGAATACGTACGGCGGGACGGGACAGGACACGATGGTGGAACGCACCAGAAGCGGCGTGGGTGTGTGGTGTCGTTTGAGACAAATCATCAGGCACACCCGCCGCCTGAGCTAGTCTGTCTCTTCCCTTCCCCGCGCGCCTGTTTCGTCCAATTCCGCCCCTTTGTCAAATTCACCTGCATGCATGTGCTCCCGCATCCGTGCATCTTTATCATCGTGCGCAGCGCTCCCCCTTCAACATACTCAACAACAGCCAGAGAGTTGAAATGTTTTAACCGTGCAGAACTCGAACGAGTCGAACAAACAAGTTCGGCTAATAGGAACCGCATTTGGTCCAGAAGCTCACGTGCACGATCGCCACGCCACTTCTTCCAATCTACCCCTGAACGAACCTGTCGTCCTCGGGACCCGGAATGAAAAGATCGGCAATGTATTTATGTATTTCAAAAGAAAGAAAAAAAGAAATTGTATCTAGTGCCTGTGGGGTTTTGAGTGCCTTGGTGATAGACAGGTACAGAGGGGACAAGACCTACGTGTCAAACGGGCGTCAATCTGTTCGTCCACATCGCCGAGAAAAAAACGCCTCCAACGACTGAGACCAGAAGAAGGAATCCAATCAACCCTTGAACTTCCTTGTTTCTCCCGATGTTCACGGCTGAATCTTATCTTCCCTCGCACGTCATCCGGGTATATGCGCCACGAAGGCTACATTTTTCATTTCAAACCAACTTTTTCACCCTTGACTATCTTTTTTATCTTTGGTTGGGGATGCAGAGATCGAGTTGAGTGTAAGTGACTCTGTTCAGACACGGAGATTGCGGCCAGGGCTGCAGGCACTAGACGATCGACAATACAGAAAGTTATGAGGATCGCTGGTTCTAGTCGATCGTAGGTCGAGACTCCAATTCAATTGAGATGTTTGTGCGTTGACTACATGGATTCTCATGCAGATAGTTAGCAACATTAATTTACATCGGAGGCCGAAGCCTAGCGCTTGAAGTGTAGACTCTGGACGGGAGATAGGATCACTAGCTCGAGTACAAATCTAGGAGATGGAGAATACTCTTTAAAGCTCGATGGCAAATGTCGAATAGTAGTCATATATGCGCTTTTTTCTCCAATGTCCTCTTCTTCGGGTTGCTATTGATTGTAGCCCCTATGAGCGCAGCAGGTCCTGCACTTTCTATGTATCCTTTGCCACGCATGTCACTCGAATCCGAAAGCGCTCTTTCAGTCTATCTTTCTATCAAAAACCTAGATTACATGATTATTTACAACAACACAGTTCTTTAGCTAAGACACTGCGGATGTAAGCAATGTATACAGCACACAGTCGCAAAATGGGATAATGTTCTGCGCCACCATTAGTCATCAGTTTAACATTAATTGGCGTGGGCAAACACGCGGCAACACTTGAACAATGCCTTCTGCTCCAAACCACCCCCTTCGCCCTAACCATGAGACGGCTCTGTACGGCCGAGGGACGTAGGAATTCACTTGCCCCTTCGCTGTCTTAACAGCGTGCGGATGAGCACACCACAGCCCCTCTAGCCGCTTGACTCGACTTTGTTGGAGATCGCAACACGGGCCGTATCCGAATCGACAGGCGATGCTTTGACTTTTCACTCGTGGTGAGCTAGGAATGAAATTCGGGATCATGCGAGTTTCTATTGTTGCTAGTTAAGATTCTTGCGTGCGCTCTATGCTATGGATTCATGCACTACTGCTCTTGATGATATCTGATTCTTTTGCCAAACTTGCAACGGACTTCACCCTTCCCCGACTGCCGGGACTGTCCCTGTGACTGCTTATGCAGCTGCTGCTCATCACTAGACTAAGCTAGACCTTGAGAATTGGGGCCGGCTCTGGTGAACCGTGCCCCGTTTTACTTCAGCACTCGAATGCGAGCTTTCTGGTGACCCGATGACGAGCAACGAGGCCGCTGTAGCAAGGGGCTATATATTATCGCCGTCCGATGTTGGCCGGAATACTTTGGACTTTCACGTGCCGCCCCTCGATCTTCTTAACTTGGGCTGGTCAACCACTTGTCACCTCGCTCCACTAATACCCCGCGGAAAGCTTCTTCAGTGAGAACCCCCTCGAATGAAGCTTGTTTCTCACCAATCGTAAGATTTCGGGCGACATCGTGCGTCTCCCATCGGCCGAGGGCTGGCAGAACGACACGTTCCGGATCCACAGCTTCATTGGACAATGTAGAATTCGGCTGGTGCCACCATATAAAACCCGGACCATGAGCAGCTTTCGCTTGCTCTCGTCGACCACCGTCAGACTATGCCCTTTGCTCATACCGGCGAATCTACGCCTCAAGTCTCTAGCTCCCAAAAGCCTCAGCTTCACGACGCATCTATCTTTGTAGTATGGACAATTTAGAGCTTGATGTTTCCTGGATGAGCGTGGCTGATTCGTTTTCAGTCTCTCGTCAAGGCAGCAAAACTTATCGGATAGCTGGATACCATGTCATCGTTGGACAAAGCATTGTTCGGATTTTTACCTTATGAGTTGCGTATTATTATATTGGCGCTTCGTTTGATCTAAGTATTACTGCAGTTCCCAGAAGGCTGGGGTGCCATTCGATACAGGTGGGAGCCAGAACCAAGATCTGCCCCCTGGAAACGATGATGGGGGCCACAATAAGCTTATGTTGATGGTCTCGAACGGTACGGCTACTAAGTACAGACCCTCCGCATAAGCCAGCTAACCGGTCTCTTTTTAGATATAAGTCCGAGTGCCGATCATAGTTCTGAAAGTGAGTTGAGATCTCACTTGACTTTTGAGCCACGATGCTGATCGTATCACAGCGCCAACCACCCACCATCTCCAAGTGCTCGCACACCCGTTAAGCGCATCGGTTGCTGTTCAAGCCATCAAAGGTGTGTAATCTAGACCGACGGTTAGAGTCTCATGATGAACCACCGGCCTATTGCGACAGTTTTAGAAATCTCTAATACTCATTCAAAACTTGCTCAACTACCACCTGCTTGGAGCTCTGCAGCCCTGAAGACACTTCGATATGCAAAGAAGTATAGTTCGGTGCGCTGCTGGAGCAACCTCTTACCGAAATCGAGGTGCCCCAAGCTCGCTCCCGACTCGGATGCTCCATTTCAGGACGATTGGACTTACATCGAGAAGGCAGATGTTTTCGAAGATAATGGAGGATTAGTCAATGCTTCATCAGGTGCCAACGACGGGTAACCGGGGGGGGGGGGGCTAGAAGGGAGTTGAAGCTGGATGGTCTCTCCTTGAAATCGAGATGCGGTATAAGTTCTCTGTTGTTTGTTTACAATGTTGGTATCATGAAGTCTACAAGTGTAAATCAAGTTTTTTTCCCATATGTTATCTGGGCGATCGATTGGCCATCGGCACTCACTTCCCGGGACTATGGAGTCTTTGATCCCTGTCCCTGATTAACCACGAGGATGAGGTTATAGTAATCGTAGACCGATACTTCAGTTCAGTTGATATTTTTTTTTGTTGGCCATACCAACTGGGTCGACCCGTCTCCGAGTCTACAACGAGCTACTTGAAATTTCCTGCCAACAGTAAGATGATTGTATCATACATGTGCCGCCCAAGCGGTAGCGCTAATGCAGAGTCAATAGCGCTGCTAAAACTCGCTGATAGGCAGATTTTGATATGGGATATCTTATCTGGAAGATTGATGAGATCGATCAGTACACTAACATGAAAATAACTTATTCGTTCATCCATATTACTGTACTTCGCTTGTCAAAAGTTTGCGCAGGTCACAAGATTTGAGTTTATAGTTTCAAAACAGCATTCCGACAATATTCTAAGCACTACAATACTTACTAAAAGTCTAATTATACGAGTGGACTCCCACAGCCTAGGCGAACACTTCTATGTATATATCATTTAAATGGTATTGTATTTAGCCACACGCCATGCTGATGTGATCCTCATATCTTGGATTACCTTCAGTCATCGCCGCTTTTTGAACCTCCAATTCTATGTTGAGGCATGAACCGCTGCATGTCTGGCCCGATATCTCGGGGTTTTAGAGTGGGATTCTAGGGGGCCTTCAACCGACCTTTTGTCATCATGAGCGGTTATCTTGAGCAACAAGCCCGCCTTGGTATTGAAAAACGCAAACCTCTCTGCGGTGCCTATAGTAATGCAATGCGATAAGAAATTATGGACGAGGCAGCGCTAGATACCCGGATCTTACTGTCGAGCACTAACTGTTTCACGTCGATAAATATGGACATACATTGCTGTGCCAGTCCAAGACTACAACCGACGCCGTACGGAGATGACGACGAGGTGATGCTTAGTGCGTCATTTTCTTATCAATAATGTGAAACAGGAGGCTGCGATTATAGATGATCATACAAGTGTCGATCGCCATTGCAGTACACCATCTTAGACACTCTGGAAGACATACCGTATCTTCATTGACCAGGTCTATATATCGTGTAAACTGTAAATCTATTTGATACGTCGTCTATTTCAGGTGATATGTAGTGTCGATGGCGTTTGGATACTAAATTAGCACATTTTTGGTAAGCAGTCATTTGTAGATTGTACTCTTGGATGTGGTCCCATGGGTCATTGTGTTTAGAGTTTCGTGATTTGGGGATTGTTCAGGCTTATCTCACACTCAGAGGCAACACGAGGACTACCGCTCGGCGGGGCCAGACCATCGGATTATCAACGTATAGCCGACCGAAAACGTAGAGCCGGATATATGCGGTGATCCCGGTTGCGGCTCGGAAACATCAGCTGACGTTGTGCTTTGCATTGCCCAACGTATATAGCTGCCCCCTCTCCACGAAAATACCTCCAGTGCCTCAACGATCCCCAACCCAGTCCTCATCTCCATATTATGAAATACGGAGATTTGCTGGATTCGAAGTTGAATAACTCTTGCAGCTTGTGTCCGCAGCTTCATACTGTAACACGTTTCATTGTTAGCATCTACTCTCTCGTGAAGAAGTTTCACTATCTGACCTTTTTTATGCATTTTGTAGGCCACAGAGAAGGCGGGAAGACGGTTTTAGGCAGATGTCTCTTTTCAAGACATTGCTTCTCAACCATATGCAGCCTCCCATGCAGTAAGAGCATCCACTTACATCCTGAATGTTGTCTGGATACTCGTCTCATCGAGCCTTATAGACCAGTACAAGGCGTCGTTGAGGGTCGTTGGGCAATCGGTGCGTTTCTTCCACTATCCCCGCTGCGCAGTCGCATTGAATTGCACACCGTCCTCCAGCTGTCGAAGATAATCCCGAAGCCTTTCACCAAACTGAAAATAGTTAATCGCCTATCACTCTTCTATATGGGGTCTGTTACTGATCATGGCTTCATGTAGTTGAAAAAATGATACGAGAAGCGATTGTGGACCCACTTGACCTGCCTAGCAGAGATCGCGATGCTATTATTTCAGCTATAGTGCAGTGGCCGGATTTAACCAGTAAGTGACGCATTTGAGGAACACGTACCCGGAGCAGAATTTTGAACTCATCCTTGATAGTCGATCTACAACATATAGTCCTCATGCAGGCATTAGTAGTGGCGATAGTCATGAGTGCAATCCCCGGGGTAAATTTGGCGGCAAGTGCGAGCAACTCAGCCAACAAAGTTACTCAGCGGGTGTCACGCACCACCGGCAGAGCTATTAGACTCGCCCTTCGTATGAAGCATAAACCCTTGGAAAGCTGCATAAAGGATGATTGGGTGGATATAGGTATTGAGGAGAGTAATTGATCTCTGGACAAATACCTCCAGTTCTTGATTTCTGCTAGTCCCGATTTCCCTGTACTCTATATATCGTGATTCTTTTATTCTTCTGCCCTGTTTGTCCCTTTTAAAACCTCTGTGAAATCATCGCTTGAGTGCTGCGCCTATGAAGTAAATGCATCACCTTGCTCCAAGGTCACACCACCACCCCGTAATTGAGGACATGTTTCACCCGCATTGTGTTGATGTGTTTGTTCCCGCCACTCGACGATGTCAGTCGAGCCTCCTGATTGGTTGCCAATGTCTTACACAGGCTGTAGGCTGAACACCAATTAGTCGGTTCCTATATTCGACGCTATTCCCACGACAACCATCGTCAGCTCGCATATAAGTACTGCCTTGTGGACACGCTTCATGGGCCTTACGTGGCTACAAGTGAGATGCCAGTATGATACTATATTGAATACATATCCAGGACCGCCGAACTGTGTGACTATACTGTACTATTCAGGCTATATCGTCAGCTCCTGTCGCCTGCCAGGCCGACATAACGTTCAGAGGACAACAGTCCCCTATTGCCCGGGTCAGCGAAGTTGGGGGGTGTATGTATACCTATTTGAAACATGTATGCGAGTGAAAGAAAACTAAAAAATGGGGAGCGGCTGGGCTTCAAAATGGAAATTCTTATGCTTTTCCGACCAATAACACTGCGTGTTCCGTCCTGTCGCAGTTTCAACAACTAGAACAACGTCCACATCACGTAGTTTTAACTGTTTCAACAAACTTTTGCAAGTACATCGACGTTCTGAGCCTAAATGTCCCCTGTTCCTGCAAACGCCCATCGCCTTCACGTGAGCGATGCTCTAGCCCGAACAGTACAGTATGTTTACTCACGTTCCAGGTACTTAGAGTAATCAAGTACATGAGGGAATTATGCACGGCTAACTATCTACCAAGACTGAATCGCGTTCATTTGGTCCATATAACTGGAATCTATGTCATACATTTCTCGTGTGTACAGGTAGGCAGAAAGTTTCAACTTATCCACTCCATGATTGGCCTCATAGCCTCTTCCTACCTCATCCAACGGGCGAGTTATCGTCTCGTATTGTCCGATGTTATCAATTCGCTTCAGTTTCAAGACGTGCTATCACGCATACAGCGTTCATTCAGGTCCTTTCCGACCATTCATGGCCTGTGTTGGCCCTCTTCGGTGGTTCGTATAGCAATGCTATTCGCCTAAGGTATCTAACACTGTTTGGCAAAGTGTAGATATTTTGCGTTTAACTTTTGATAATTTGACGACTTTCTGTTTTACTCGGCTCCCCCTCAATATTCCTATCCCTTTCTGGTAGCACACAGCCGAACACGGCGCCAATATTATCCAGGAGCAAGGTGTCGCCCACGCCAGTGGGCATTTCTAGTTGTAAATGCATTTGAGTCGGCGGTCAGGTAATCAATTAAGAATACCGGAATCACGTGGTATGTCGATCGTTACACAGAATTTCCATCGACGTCGTCTTAGGTTTGTTTGTTTGCCATTAGAAATCAATTCTAAGATCTCAAGCCGTTCTAGGACAACGGTCGTCACAATTTCATGGAATAGTTCTACACCCGAGTCTCTGTTTTCGTAGAGCGTATTCGTTTATTTTTTGGAGGCAGTGGGAGTTTATCCACAGAAGGCTCAAGGTGAGTACATTATACAGATTCTGCAGCATCGGGTTTCGGTACTCACACGCAAAAATCGGGGCAGGCTACAAGTAGTGAAATGGCAGCGCGAATACCACTCTCGTGTGCGAGTCGCCGTCTTGCTGTTGGACGACGCTACACGTTGCCGTCATATAGCACATCATCCAACCATGAGCCCAGGCCGGACAATGTATCCTTGGATGATCACTCGGGCTCATCAGGCTCCTCTCGCCAGAAACTCACTCCAGTCGATCCATCTAGTTTCGATTCCCATCTGGACTCCTCCGCCGCCAAAATATTTTCGCATCAGCCAGTGATAGTACCGCGGCGTCCTGTAGTACGACCGCCACCAACGCTCACTCTTCCGCCCTCCGTGTCGTCCCCTGCTATTCGCTCGCTGCTGCCAAAGCGACAGAAGAAATCTAGGGAGCCTGATCAGACCATTGCTGAGGGAGAGGGCGAATCGGTTGGCGATCTTTGGAATATCTATCAAGGGTCACTGAACGAGCGCGACGCCGAGCCTGCCCTCGACGATCTTATGGTCCTACGCCCCGCTCCTCACACTATCAGAGCGGCGCTTGAAGGCGTTTTAGGTGCTGGGCGGTCTCTACTTCCAGAGAACCACCAACTTAGGCTTGATGTGACATTGCTTGGGGCTCAAGAAGCGCCGGTTGGAGGAGGTCCTGGTGGCAAAAAGACGGTTGTAGCAGGTTCAAAAAAAGCAAAAAAGCTAGAATACATGGCACTCTACGAGGCGACCGAAAGATCAATTAATCAGAGATTCACCCTCGCTCAACTTCGGCACTTCGAACGAGAGCTCAATCTTGGCAAGATATCTAGAGGCAAGACCAGTTCGAAGCAGAAAACTATCCACCGAATCATGTATGAACATTTCAAGATGATGCACCCCGCAACGATCAAGGAGCAGCTTGCGGAAGTATTGGACCGAATTGAAGAGTGTGAGTGCAGTTTCCTCTTAACCCGGGATGAGCTTCAACGTACCTCGCCCTTAGTTCATCCTGTCTCGACCTCAGAATTATTTATTCTGTTAGGAAGAGATGGCGAAAACCTCCTTCATGTTTCACAGCAGCTGCAGTTAAGCATATCTGTGGACCGAGAGGAGCCTACGCAACCTAAATCCCCTGCCACCTCCAATCGTACTCAAGCAACGTCGATTCGGTTTGTCCTTCGAGCATCTGGCAAGAAGACCAATCATCGACAACTGAAGAAGTACCTGGAAGATTTACGAAAAGTGAGCTCCAAGTTGCATTCATCAGGCAGTCACTGACCAGGCACTCGAACCATGGGATTAGTCTGTTTTCACCAGGACAGTGGTAATACCTACTGGGCCACCGCTACCATCTTCTCGACTGCAAACTATATCCCGAACAGCAGACGCATTTTGCGAGAATATCAATCAATTCCCAGAGGAACTAGAAGGCGATGAGGCGCCTCGGCCGTTGGTTCTAATCACTGCGCGAGATGCCAGGAACGCTTACACTGCCGAGCGCCTTGTACAGCGTGCAGCATTAGAGGTACTCTATTTTGGCTCTTTTTACGTTTGTTTTAGGTGATTGATCGCGCTCTCATTGTCGTTCTAGGATGCAAATCGGACTCGTATTGCTCTCTACTCTCTTGCCCAGCTAGCCCTCCCTGCTTCTGCCAAACCCACAACTCCCGAGTATGCCCTATATCCTTTTGATACCCAAAATATCCGACTTCAGCGTGTCAAACACCTAAGGAGGCTACCCGAAAACGCTTCACTCGAGAATCTGGTGCAGTTCCAGCATCGGAGCACAAAACCTGAGCGTGAAGTGGACGAGGACGAGGCGGTTATTCTAGGGGAACATGCGCATCAGGTCGGAGGTGAAGAGATTATCAACCGGCTGGTCATCGAAGACGATCTGAGTGTTGGCGACATTATCACCACATCTCTTCGAGACGCAGTGGATCTACGCCAATTTCTTTTCGATGCAGGCCAGCCTACGCAGGATTTGGCACGAAAAGTGACAGCTACGTAAGTGATTCAAATAATTAAAACATCATACTCACTAGTTGGTTAGTTTAGGACACGTCTTATTCAAGACATCCAACCCAACTAGCCTCATTTCTCCCACCGACGAAACTCTTTCCGGCACATCTGCGCTTGAGTGGACGGCAAACCAACCAAGCGGCTCACGTTCGTTTATTCCAGGGTATGCGTTCTCTCGAATACCACAGAAAAATACTTAATCTTGAATCTCTCAAGCGTTGTTCCCCCTCTGGTCCGCTTAACGTCTAGCTCATCTAGACTTATACATCGATTGCAGTACCAAATGGTCGATGGGGGCGAGGTCGTAGACATCAACGTCCAGTTACCTTCTGAAGAAGATTCTATCATCGAACCTACTGGCACTACCGGGATTGGGCTCGGTGAACACGACCCTGGAAACGCCCTCCAAACAGCTGGAGCCGGAGGTGAACCTAATACCAGAGACAACGTTGTATCTTCTCTGGATATGGGATCCGGTATTGAACCAGCGAAGAATCTTGAAGCGGAGATACCAGCAATGGCTGCCGATCCAAAGCCTCTTCCCTTCGAGATCTTGATTGGAACTGATGTGGTTGCGGAAATCATGATACCTGATAGGTTAGTCTATCGCATGGCTCTTCAAATTGGGATCTCCTTGACTCTATTACTACAGCACACTTGATATGTCTCTACGAGTTTCGAGTCTCTCGCCGTTTGAGCCCGATCAAGTACCAGAAATTCTTAAGACGTATCTGGATGACCTGTCAACATTGTAAGCGATAGTTCCCGTTTATTGCGGCTTTGCTCAATCGTTTCGGGTACCATAGCTTCACAACTGATACCGATGTGTTCCAACCTGATCCTCCGCAATCCTTCTATCACGAGGATAAACATTTCATCCTAGTCAAGAATACTAGTGGCCAACACAGTATTGCGCCGGTCTCATTTAGTGCGCCTGGTTCGAGCGTCACAACCGAGACGGCACTAGATCTTGAAAATAATGCACGGTTATCGTTCACTCAGGTCAGTCGTTGAATTCCATTGATACATCGCTTATACTAACCTGATTCGTAGGTATTATACGATGAACAATATGGTGTTGAGGGCTGGGCGTCGTTCTTACGCTTGTGCCAGGCGCTGGCTGCCAAGCCGTACGAACAGACAACCAACCGGGCTAAGCCTTCGATGACTTAAACTCGAACCTCTCACTTTTAAGGGTCTCTCTGTGATGTCTTATTGTGTCTTCGTTTCGGTTGTTGTAGTATTTGTTTTATTCAAGGCATCCATCACCTTCATGCTCACTACTCCAATTACATATAACTTTAGCAGTACAACCATTGGGCACAGTGATTGACATACAAGGTCAAAGTGGCTTTTGGGACATACGACGCGTTCTTTGCTTGGTCTAATTGTGCATTTGATGGCATGTGTCCGCCCGGACAGAGGATGGGTCCGAGCGCGAACTCTACCGCTGATCAAGCCGCAAAAAGCCATATTTTCCTGGGCCATCCCGGCGCTGGATATAAAACTACCCGCACTGCGTGTGAGCTCTGCATCCCTACTTCCTTCCTAATATTTAAAGTGCCAATGATTCCCGTCGCAGGCCGTACGAGTGGTACAAACAAACGCCGACTCGGCATTTCCCGAGGCTTCAAGCGGCTTCTTGCCTTACTTAACCACACTTGTCCAAAGAACAAATCTCGCCCCAGCACTCTTGCACTATTCGACATAGTACCTCTTAATACATCAAAATCCTCTTCGCGTCTTTCGATTTGTGCCAGTCCTAGCTCTAGCTTTCCCAGAGACCAAATCTCGATTCATTCTTCAGGACCCTCGCAGCCAGCACGAAAGGGTCTTTTTATGGCGGACAGGATTGTCGATGTTAGGTTGGAGAGTGTATACGAGGAGCCCGAGTTCTACGGAGGTTACGTTTTCGCCGCAGCGTTGCAAGATGTCTGGCATGCACAAGATATCGAGGGTCACATCTGGTGGGCAGATTCGTCTTATATATTTTAGATGAGTCGCTAATTACCAAAATTATAAGCAATTGAATTGCACGGCATTTGCATAATTTATAGACGCATGTACGAGCCATGGCATCTTATCGTATCAGGTCACTCTTTTTAGAAGTTTATTTAATTATCCTGTAGCTCGTCAAACCACAAAAACCACACTCTTTTCCTTTCTTTTTCCAAACTCAATCCGTTTGTTTCAATCATTTCCATGTAGCTTACTTTGTTGTCTGCCATGTGGCTAGAATCGCGTAATCATTGTATAGATTTACATTACCGCTCACCGAAGCGCGGGGCATTTCAACCAAGGACGCAAATCATAAGTCCTGAATGCTTGGCACGATTACCTGTTACCATGTGGTTTGATCGGTCAAATGTCATCCCCGAACTTTCTCCACACAACCTTCATCGGGGAATGGATCACGGACACTTCCAAGTATATCCCACACAGGAACGCCCATTGCACTTCTGGACAGCGCGATAAACCCTAAGATGCCGTATCTGCACCGCATCTATTGTTCTACGGCTTGGCCATCGCGATACCGCCAGGGATAGGGTCACATCCGGGCTATACCTAGATCGGCGTCGTGGATATAGTTGTGTTGGGTTCTTCAGTTTGCCCGAATCGTCTTCTATCTTCTGTTCTCTTCAACGACGATGGCTACGCGACCGAAAGGTACGTCGACGATTCTTGCTTTAATACCTGGCTTCATTCAAATGCACGTTCACCCGCAGTGGATAAAGTGCCAATTTATATTGGGTTAGACAAAGAACAAGCTCCTTTCTGGCCCTCATACTAACCCATTTTTACTTCTATCCCGTTCATAACTACCAGTATTTTTGGTGGACCTCGCGCTGGAAAATCGTCGGTAAGTCACTAGCTGAAGTCCGGTTGGAATTAGATGTTATCTGACGACGTGCCACTAAACCAGTTCATTCGGGAAGCTTGTAGTAGCGACAACTCTCGATTAAATCTTGCGCCTACTAAAGATGTTCGTTTCATGAAGCCGCTGGTCGTGGACGGCCATCCCGTCGTACTAATCGACACCCCTGCGTTCTATAACCCAGCCCTAAAAGAGCTTAATAGTGCCGATGTACTCAAGTCTTATGCCGAGTTTTTCGTAAAGCTGTGAGTTTGGTGCCATCAGTTGCTTTGAACTGAACTTAGAATCTAACCTCAAACCAGACACACCGCTGGGCGCCAACTGAGCGCAATTATCTTCGTTCATCCGAAGACAATTCGGCCAAACGCGCCATGGTTGATCAAGTACGGATTGTATAACTGGTCGATCGCTTGCCAGCTGGTCGGTGAAAGCTTCTTTCCGAACCTTGTTTTCGCATCCACAGCCTGGTCCCTTCCTCCCACTCAGGAAGAAATTTCCCAAGATACCCAAGCAGCTATACAAGAGCCATTTCGATCATATGTTCAGCGCGTGAACTGGGCGTCGGGCCCTACTCCTCGTAGTGCTTTAGATATTCTCGAGCTGGCAATCCAACGATCGCCTCGTCGAATCAATTTTCAACTCGAACTTATTGATCGCCGTTTATCGCTCGAGGAGACGAATGCGGGAAGGGTTGTACTTGAAAACCTCAAGTACTTCGAGGAGCGTATATCGGACAAGCCAGACAAAAAACGAGCTGATTCCGCTCAGCAAATCCGGATTCAGCTGCGAGATCGCCCCTTCGAAAACATAGCTGGCGGTATCAAAGCCAATGTTGCAAAAACACCACAGGTCCCCGAACCCGAACCGAATCTGGGTGCCAAGCCAGGACCAGCGCCAGTGTCGGTCGCCGTTTTGGTTTCAGTAGCTACTCAAACGCCGGCCCCGACTCCCAACCCGACCACTAAGCAAGCACCTCATTCTACGGGTCAACCCCCAAAGGTCAACACGACATCTTATTTGCCGATAGACTCGAGTTCCCCTTTGCCACCCCGGTTACCACCAAAGCCTACAGCGGGACCGGCATCAAAACTAAGCTCATTGAGTTCGCCAAAAACCCCTGGATCACCTGCGCCAAATCAAACACCTGCCTCAAACCAGGCTGCCTTGCCCAAGCCAGCTTCCGCCCCGAAGCCCACTCCCATCCTTGCGCAGGCTGCCCCACCCAAACATGCTCTTCCGCCCAAACAAGAACCTATTCCAGCACGGGCTCCCGCGTTACATCAAGCTCCCATACCAAAACCGCTCTCAACCCCGAACCCGCCTTCTGTACCAAAGCGACCTGTCGCTCTAGAACAACCCCACACTCTGAAACAAACGTCCGCGCAGAAACAGGCTCCTATCCCAAATCAACCTGCGCTCAAACGGCCTCTTGTCCCACAACTTTTTTTAATGCCGCAGCATCCCCCTGCTCCGAAACAACCTGTTGCGCCGAAACAGACACCCATATCAGTACAGCCGCCTGCGCAGAAACAACCTCCAGCTTCACAGCAAACTCCTGTACCACGACCATCTCCTGCGCCGGGACAGCCTCCAGTACCGCAACAGCATCCGCGACCCCCTCTACCACAAGCACCTACAATGCCTCGACAATCCATAGTACCACAGCGCCCGTCTGTGCCAAACCTACCCTCCACACCGAAACAATCTCCTGCCCCAAAAAAGCCCCCTACGGTAGTCCAGCCTTCTGTACCAGAAAAATCCTCTGGGTCACAGCAGCTACCAGTGCAGAAACAATCTCCTCTACCCCCTGCAAGACAATCTTCGGCATCAGGGCAACCTTTAGTGCCACGTGTGCCACCTATGCCGCAGCGAGCTCCTATGCCACAACAGCCTCAGCCGCCTCTCGTGCCCCCGAAACCTTCCGCACCTCAGAAGGTTCCTGTGTCGGAACAGTATTCGCGACCGTTGCCCAGTGTTCCCTCGAATCAGCCCGTTCAGCAAACCCCCGCTCCCATTCTGGCAACCAGGCCTCCTCCGGCGCCTCCTCCAAAACAGCCGTTGGTGCCTCCCATGCATCCCTCCCATAAGGATGCACGACAAACGGACCGGAGACCCCTAGCAGCTCTATCTTCCGGTGTACAGACTACAAAACCAATGCCCACCCATTTTAGCGCAACGACTACAATTAGGCAAGGTTGGTAACACTATACGGAGTGCAGGATCTGGTCGCAGATAAATTAATTAATCTTGGATATGGCACAGGTCCGGTCAACGTCAACATCACTCCGAGTGCCACTCCACCCATAAGAAGCCAGGCTCCTCCAGCATATGTCCAGTCTTCACAAATCCAGCAGCCAACATATGTGCCCCCGCCTCCAAATAACCCTCTACCACTGGGTGTTCGTGGTCAGAAACCCCTAGTAGTGTATCCACCTCCGCCGCCGCCGCTCCCACATAGAACCGGTGGCAATCCTCCTCAACAAGTACCTGCCGCCACTCGTCTATATCCGCCTCCACCGCCGCCTTTGCGCAATAACAGTGGTCACCCTCCACACGTACTCCTGGTTCAGCCACCTGCGGGTGCCCAAACAGGCGCATATATTCCCCCAGTTCAACATCAGACCACGATCTATAATGTTCAGCCTCCCCCAAGCATGCAGAACAACGTTTATAATAATCACGGTAAGTTCTTTCTGTGCATTATCTGGCCGCAGTTAAATAATGATTTTCATAGTAACCTATCAACAGCAGAGTGAGTCGCCTTTTACAGAAAAGTGTTGTAAACCTAGCAATCTGACATATCGAATACACGATAGATGTAGAACTACCAGCTCCTCCGTCTTCCACATCAAAATATCAGAATATTGAAATCGGTACAGCGGTCATTGGAGGAGCCGCACTCGGCGCTATGGCGTACGAAACGTTTGGCCACTCTAGCGAAGATGAACCTACCCAAGATGCCGAAGACGAGTACTACACTGAGGATGATCAACATTTTGACGACAATCAATTCGTCGATGAGAACCAATACATCGAGGATGACCAATACATTGAAGACGATCAGTACGTTGAGGACGATCAATATGTCGATGACGACCAGTACATCGATAACAACCAGTACATCGATGACAACCAATACGTCGGTGACGACCAATATATTGATGATGATCAACACGTAGACGACACTCAATATATCGACGAAGACCAATATGTTGAAAACGACCAGTTCGTTGACTATGACCAATACGTGAACGACAATCAATACGTCGATGAAGGCCAATATGTCGAAGACGATCAATATGTTGAAGACGACCAATATGTCGACGACGAACAGTATGTCGAAGAAGATACGTTTGTGGATAACAGCTTGGACGATTCGAACTTAGATGATGATCACTATATCGAGAACGACATCTATGTGGACGAGGACCCAGATCTTTACGCCGACCCCAACGACATGGCCGAAGCTCAAGAATACAACTCAGACGAAGTCGAATACTATGAGAACCTTGATGTCGAAGAAGAGCTGGGCGTTGTTGAAGACGACCTAGACCAAGAAGAAGCATTTGAGAACGAATCATACGTCTCAGATAATTTAGAACATGACGGTACGTAGACTTTATTTGTTGGGGAGAAAAGACTAAAGTTATGGAACAGACGAGCCAGAGGCATATGAGGAGCAGGAGGTATACGAGGAGCCGGAACCGTACGAAGAGCAAGAGATAGTGGATGAGGGGCAAGATGCTTCTGACCCGCAGGATGCATATGCCGAACAGGATACGTATTCTGAGCAAGACGTTTATGTAGAACAGCAAGCGTATGAAGAGGAGGTAGATGACGAACAAGGCGTGTATGTTGAACAGGACGAGTATGTTGATCCGGATACGTACGAAGAGCAAGACGTATACGACGGGCAAGATGCATATGAGGAGCCAGAGGTGTATGAAAATGACGCATACGATGAGGGTTATGAGGAAGAGGATTCATATGATCCCTATGAAGATGAATACTCCTGAAATTTTGAACTCTTGTCTCTTGTCTAATTTTCTAAAATCTACTTCCAGGCGCGGTTCAGGTTGAATAGTATTACTAAAAATGCACAAGCTTTAGTGTTGGCGAGATAGTATAAAATAGAGAATGGCCGTTTTAATGTTTTGAGATGGCTAGCAACTGGTAGTTGGAAGTTAGTGGTTGGAGTTTGCTATGTGTAAACTGTAAGGTGGATCTTGCGAAGGCGAACGACCAGCAGAATCACATGATCAGTCACGTGTACAAATTCAGAGTTTGAGAACAGCGACGATATGAGATCAAGATAGCTCTACTAAGAGCACCCGAGGATGCTTAATCTCATATTTCTCCCTAAAATGGTATTCGTGCTATAAACGCTACTAATCTGTCGTCATGTTCTGTTCGTATCTTGGACTCATGCGATCTGAGGGGAGGCCCATTGGGCGGACAATTGACGTTCCCACATTCCGCCTCCGCTCCATCAACCTGCGTTTCAATGGTTTCAATATAATCTCTCTAGCCAGTCGATTTTGTACTTCAAGGAGCAATCGAAGAGAGGATCTCCCAACTCGATTTACGAGCGCTTGGTCTCGAATCCACGCACTCACATATCCTGCTCATGTTCCACCTTCACATGTAGTCGCAGTCCCAACTTCCAAGATAACTGGAAAAATGCCAGGTACTCCCACCGCTCGTAGAAACATCCGACCTGGGCAGCTCATTTGGGGGTCGATGATTATCGATTCCGTAGCGTTGCGTCGCCCCGATGGCAGTATGACTCCAGCAATGAAGAAGTAAGGATTATATCTGGAACAAAATCTTACACTTATATCCGCGATGATAGGATTTTCAAAGGCAAGGCCGTTGAGAAACTTGCATATGTGCTGGAAGTACGGGAGAACCACGTCTTCGCAGCTTATGCAACCACACTCGGTTCAGCCACACAACTATCTCGTGTTGTGTCTGAACCCGACCACTGGTATCCCGTTTTTCCAGCCCCGATGAATGGACGACTCCGTTCTCTAGATCCTGTCGATGGCAAGGCTGCCTGGATCTACCTTGGCATGCCCGTTGTGATGAGCTACGAACCTGTAGGATAATTTTACATTCCACTCTGATACTGTCGGACACTGAATTTGTATTGTAGATATACGTACTAGATAATGGTCTCTCGACCGAGTCTCTTAGACTGGTTCGTCAGGCGATGGTACATCAACGATTCGAGCTCGGCGAGTGACGAGGTGGGATGGTCCTTGGAAAGAGTATTAGTGCACATACCTCTGTCACAACACATGCTCAAATTATCTAGACCGGTTTGGGGCGCTCCACAAAGTATGTGTAGTATCTTTTCTGATCCGAGCATATGTGTTTGCTAAATGCTATGGAATCAAATCCGCGTAGTCTACGAAATCTATGTCCTTACGGTGTTTATGGAGTCATCTTTGGTGCTTCAAACCCATATTCTTCTCTGAAATGCCAAGTTCCTACGGATCCTCGCATTCGTACAAACCCTGGGACTTGGTGTCTGCCAATGGACGTTGCTTCAATATAGATCTCCCACTTCTTCGGATACCTCATGAATCCCTCTTCAATCTTCACGCAGAGCGCGTTCTATGTTGTATAGTTTACACTGGTCAAATTCTAAACTATGACAAGACATCAAGTAGTGAAACAGGCATCTACGCCTTTTTTCGGCCATGGCTGATGAAAGGATTGTAAGGTGGACTCGGACTAAATGGAAGCACTCTTTTGACATCTTATTTGCGTCTCTCCATATTTTCTCCTTTTTACTCTATCCATTCTTCAGTGTCCCTTCTCTGGCTTTATCGGCTGTCTCTGTGATACTATTTAGCCGTAGCAAGGGAAGATGGGGCGTTACAACCCACTTTTTAAGTCCTAAAATGGCTTTTTATTCCAGGCTATAATATTGCACTGGATCTTATTTGGTTATATATTCGAAACACGCCCCTGTCCACGCTTGGCAGCGTAGCAATCTAGCCACATCCAACACGTGACGTCCAAAACGGAACGGAATCACGTGTAAATTAATTATGATCGCACCCATCTTGCGACTTGTCATGAACATTACTCGCGACCTGCGACTAAGTTGCTTTATATATGTATCTTGGGGGTACGAGCGCATTATACTATGCACCCACTACCGTGATTGATGTGTACTTCGGAAGCGCTTCCGAAAGACTCGGGCAGAATGACCGCCGCACGGTAACATGAACGTAAATCATCTCATTGGTTATCAACTACCATCAATTACCAGCCGCCGGTACACTTTTGAAAATTTTACCAGCACTCAACACACTTTCTACTAGAAGCGGCCCCCTCCGGGCCTGTGACCTTGCTACTGCTCCTTAGGTCGGGCAGGTTTCCCGCACGCTCCACCAGATACAGCCATATTTTATTCATTCATATCTATTCAATATTGTCTCAATAATTACAGCCAGCCAAGAAACTTCACCAACGATAGACAAGTTAAACTTCGCCTGGCCACAGTACGAGCCAAATCAAAAAGTAGAACCCAAAACCTCAGCCTTATCGGAAGGAGCAGGGATAGGAGCGGGGGCGGGTCCCCTGAATTGAGACCAGGCGATCAACGGCAGGGGGCTTCACGTTTCCGTAGCATTTGGTGGCTGACCCAGTAGCCTCAATTTTGAAGATTCCCCGGCTCTTGAACTATATTGTGAGTCGATAATAAATCAGTCCATCTTAAAGTACAAGTTACAATCAAAACTCACAACATGATTGTAGAACCCGACCTCAAGGAACTAGCTCCGACTGACAGCACCCCTGAGAACGCCAATAGCAGCAACAGCAGCGGGAGTGTAGGACAACCTCAGCGCCCCCGGAGCGTTCTCCGAGTTGTCAGGCATGACTTCATTTTTGAGCTGCGGCGTAGACATGACAAACATCGCGCTGTCAGCAACTTGGTCTTTGTTATCGCCAGGCGGGAAATACAAGCTGCCAACGCAAAAGACTGTAGATCCAGGAGTAAGTGGCCTGTCTTCGTCACTACCGGTGGCCTAATTAACATCTTGGTGCTGAACAGCAGCCGAAATGCAGTTTAGTGTAAGCTTACAAACAGCAATGGTCACAGGACAATCGCTCCCAAATACAAGGTTGCACCGAGTAAAGATTTCATACGGCTGATTGGAATCGGGGACACAGGAACCGACGACGTCAACAGCGACGTGGAGACAGATGTAGCGACTAGGAACGGGCATGATAGCTGAGAAATGGGAGTATATGCGCATCAGGAGAAGTGAGCGACAAAGCTAAAGACCGGTGAACGGAAAACTTAGCATCTAAGCAGCCCCCCGGAAGAACGCTCCCGAGTGGGCAAGTAAAATAAAGATTATTAGTCATGCTCTATTAAACCCACCTCGATTGAGAGGCGGATCTCGCGTTCAGTGGCGAAAAGTGTCAACGTTTGAGGTTGCTGACTGGCTGAACATGTAAGACATGCTCTGTATTAATGTTGCTCAATAGGCACAACCAATTTATTAACTCACACGAGTGACGCAGCTTACTATTTTCAACTTGCGTTGTGCACCATTAGCTCGGGAAAGAGGCACGTGATAAGACAACTTTGTCTAGCTCATTTTCGCACTTCAAAATGCTGACTAATTGTCTGGTTGGAGTGACCTTGCAGTAGCAAGGTGACATCCTCTTCGCACGCGTCTAAGTCCTACGGGATGGAATGTCCTTTCAACACAGCACAAACGCCAGTTCGCTGAAGCTCCCACGAAATCTATGTTATAGACTATACACTTGAAGCTAGGGCGATCAAGTCCGGTTCATCGTGCGCTGTGAAGCACGAGGTGCTAGCACTGCCAGCAATGCCGTTTCTTGCTACATCTGGTTACGCTCTGTGAAGAGAACCGCTTTCGCTCGGCTTCTTCTGATGGCCGAGATAATCTATATCAACATCTGGATATTATCTCGACCTTATCCACGACACAATACCTTTGTGAAAAAATGGGGTAGTGATGCAGACGGATCTATTCCCCAACTAGCTATGAAGTACGATGAACTATGCGCATAACCGGGATGCTCGGTGTTTCGGAGCGATGATTCTGCAGATGTACAGACACACCTGACCAGCCACGCCATACTATGGAACACAGATTCCAGGCACGTATTAATAGACGATGGATATTTGGCTTGGGACCTCAAAGCCCTTTTTCTATCTCATAAGTGTAAAGAATGTCCGCGCAGCGTACGTATTTGTGCATAACCGGCTCGCTCATCCAGTGCTGAACCAAAATTTGTTTACAGAACCAACTTCCCCAATCTACATCGGGTGAGCTTACTTGTAGCTAGTAGTGAGATATAGCTTATGCCCTTGCTATCTTTAGAGTGTTTGGAGGACCGAGAGTAGGAAAATCTTCAGTGAGACTCGAACTTGTTTTCGGTGGCGTCCAGCTAACGATATGCATGTGCTCTCATAGTTCATTCGGGAGGTTATTACCAAGAACAACTCTCGCCTGAACCTTTCTCCAACAAACGATGTCCGTCTTATGAAGCCCATCATAATCGATGGCCGACAAATCGTCTTTGTCGACACTCCAGCATTTTACAATCGTGCTACGCGAAACATGGACAGTGCAGATGTGCTAAAGCGCCTCGCGGGGTTTTTCACCAGGCTGTGAGCTTTCCATCATCTTCATCCTGCTCAGATGATCACACGAGCTGATTCTCGAATAGGCAACAAAATGGCCGCCAGCTCAATGCAGCAATTTTCATCCATCCCAAATCGAATCGTCAGGGTGCGCCCTGGCTAGTCGAAGACGCCCAGCGCAACTGGCCTGTTTTCTGTCAACTCGTGGGCGATGCGTTTTTTCATAATGTGATATTCGCGAGCACGTTGTGGTCGAATCCTCCGACACAGGAGCAAATGTCTCGAGAGGCCCAGATCCGAGCTCAAGAGCCTTTTCGCTCCCGGGTTCAGCGTGTCAGCTGGGCCTCGGGGCCGTCCGCGCAAGGAGCACTTGATATTGTTCGGATTGCGATGAAACGGGCGCCACACCAGATTTCTATTCAACACGATCTTCTCAATCGCCAACTGCGCCTCGCGGATACTGCCATCGGTCAAGTCATTATCGCAAATTCAAAGCAGATCGCACAACAGCTCGGCGCTCACGGGAATGCACAGGGAGCACAGAGAGCCATGGGAATTGAAGCCAGGCTGCGTCAAGGGTACGAACAAGAGGCGAATCGTTGGCCGATCAAGCAGAGGCGTCCTCCGAGGCAGGGCCCGTCAGCTCCAAGACCAGCTCCGGCTGCTCGTAGACCGGCACCACGTCAATCTGCTCCAGTCTCTCGTCCAAACTCGCACGCTTCAGGCAAGTCTGATCGACAAATGGACGCATATATTCAGCTAATTTGTCCGTATAGCGAATAATCGCGTTAAGCAACACGGTCCTGTTGCAACTCCTCCGATGGCGTACCAGCCGGGCAGAGTAAATAACAATATTCAGATGAAACAAATGCAGCCTACACCTCAACCGATGATGCGTATGCAGCCTGGCCAGAGAGCCCCGCCTGTCCATCATCACCACCACCATACGACGCATGTACAGCCTCCGGCGAATCATCAAACCCATTCGCCTCGCACATCTACGGTACAGAATAATAATTCCTACTACAATTATTGTAAGTCACGTCATACCTGGTTCTTGTATAAAATTGACGACTTTGTTTAGCATATGAAGAACATAGTGAGTTCAAAGATTCTTGAATTACCAACAGTCCGTTGAAAAATTAATTATTCAACAGATACTGCTCGCCGCTCGCCATCTCCGTCGTACGGTGGGCTAGCAGCCGGAGCAGGACTTGTGGGTGGTGCTGCTCTCGGTTATGCGGCATACGAAGCTTTCGACGACGACGATAACGTCGAAGATGATACTCAATGGGTATCAGATGATTCCGATTTATACGCCGACGACAGTAGTATAGACATGGACGACTCGCCGGACTACATGGACGACGATGCTTCAAATACGTATGCGGATAATCTCGACTCGTACGACAATGATCCCGAGCCAGTGTCCGCGTATACCGGCGGCGGAGACAATTCGGGGGATTACTCGGGTGGCGGTGTGGCTGATTCGAGTGGGGGTGGCGGCGATTCGGGTGATGGAGATGGTTGTTGCGACTGCGATGATTGTTGTGATTGCGACGACTGCTGCGAGTGCGATAACTGTTGTGACTGTGATGATTGCTGCGACTGTTGTGGAGGAGGAAACGACGACGACGACGGATGTTGCTGTTAGGAGATTTTGTCTTTTTCGTTTCTGGGCGTCAATTTTTGCTTTACTGGATTGTCGGATGTATGATCATTTTATGGACAATGAACCGCGAAAGATCTGAACTTCATTTCGACACTGCCGCCGGCAGCTCGGCGAGAAGCCGACCAAGGAACCTTATCTTGGTGGGGTTACGTCATAGGACGGTCATCTCGCCACATTCGGGCCCAGCCCGACTCCCAAACACGACACCTACAGCACAGATAACACAAGATGGTGGCCTATAAATTACTCGCTCTTCTCTCCATCTTGACTTCCATCCCCTTCGTCATGTCTAATCCTACCGAATCCAGTACGCAGCCTCATTATCAGCTGCGTTCAACCTGCCGCCCTGCTCACACATAATTGACCCATAGCCCCCGACGCCCCCGTTGCGTGGTTTACCAACCCTCAAGGCCAGAACGCTCCAAACCCAGGTGCTGAGATTTTTATCAACCAAGGCGCGCAGCCGCAGAGCGGAGAAGGACCAACCGGTCAAGCGTGGAACCCATCTCAGAATCCGGCAGCTGGTGAGTGTCAAGTAATCATAACGCTATTCAGACTAGCTAATGCCTACGATGGACTCAGAGGGACAAACGACCACTCAGACGACCGATAACCTCTTCCCCAATTCGGTGAGCAAGGCAACATAGCCACATGGGCATCCCGGTCGAGCTAACGTATTGCCATCCAATAGCGTCCTCTCCAGCCCAAGTTTTAGAGATTTTTGTAATTGAATAGAACGGATAAAGCACAGAAATGTTCTCATTATAATGACAGCCGGATACAACAACTACCAAACATATAAGTAACAACACGGGAAAACACAAGCGACTGTCTGAGGCAAAACTCTAAAGTCCAAAACACAAAAAGTCTTAAAACAACGCAACAAATGCAAGTCCAACAGTAAATAACATTCCTAGACTCATCTCGGCCCTCACTCCAACTGCTCCGTTTCCACTCACACCCGTCGCACTCGGAACAGCCGAACTGGCCGTTCCGCTCGGAGCGCCGCTCAGTCCGGAATTGCTCAACGGCTGATCCCACAAAAAGTACGGCTGGCCAGGGTAGCTCTGGTCCCGTCCGGCGAGCCATTGTGCGTATTTGCCGTCTGGGTCACCATAGTGCGTAGCGACGGCCGCAACGTTAGGATAGAGCTCGGAGTCATAAGCGTCTTCGCCCGATTGGCTGGCTGTAAAGTTCATGGCATAGTTGCATGCGTCTTGAATGCCTGTACCAGCATTAGTCTTTAAGTCCCAAGCGTCAAAGCCGACGAATTGGCCGATGCGGGCGTTTACCTAATGAGAAGAGGTGGGGTTCGATAAAGTTTAATTTGGAAATTGGGGGAAGCTTACGATCATGGCAGCAAGGTTGTATGCGCGATAGTGATAGGGGCGGGTCCGCGCGGTTTCAAGGGGCTAAGATAAAAGTATAAATGTCGGCGAAATGAATTTGATGGAAACAGAGCAACGCACTTGATCTCCCTTGGCATCGATTTGTCCCATGTAGATACCACTAAAGTATTCTTGGATCGTAGCCTTTGCACCAGCAGTATCTCCAACCAGAATCTGAAGCGCAGCCACTTGGTTGAACCAGAAGCTTCCGTGGTTGCTGCAGGCAAAATATATCAGAGAAACGCCAAACAAGCCCGTGACTGACTCACTTGGTGGAAGCTTTCTCGTCCAAAGACAGCTTTGCCGTGTTCAACCACTGCAAATACTGAGTAACCCAACTGTTAAGACCCGAATCCAAATCAGTCGTCCAAGCCTGGGCGCTCCCGTTCCGCATCATCAACACTCCGCTAACGAGCTTCGTCATGCATTTCAGATCCAAAATACCCGTATGCTGTCCGACTTGCGTCCCTGGACCGCGCTCAAGTTGAGCATAGTTCAGGTTCGGATTCATAGCCGTAGCGGAATCGATGAACCAGGTTTTGATATCGGTTGCGGCGTTGTTTGCGTAGTTGTTGTCGCCGGTGATAACCCAGGCCATGGCGTTGAAAAAGACCGAGTCGGACATGGCTTGGAAGTGGCCGGTGTCGTTGATTAGTCGGGCATCGGGGTTGAATTGGCCGTCTTTGTTGATGTATGGACATGTTACCCAGACTGGAATTCGAATAATTTCAGTTGAAGCGAGATGGAGGAGTTATGACAGACACTGACCTTGTTCGGGGGTAAGTTCGGTTGTGTTTCCGACCGTGGAGCAGTCAGGCCAGAGGCTGGGCGAGGTCGTCAATGCAAAGCTGGGCTAAATATAACTAAAACGTACTATGGCGTCCAGCTGAGGTAGTCGCTACAGGGGTATATGGCATGAGCGTCTAATCAGGACAGCGTCGAGCGAGTTTAGACTTACTGAGTATCGTTACTCGGAGGTAAAATACTGCCTTTCGAGGTGACAGCTACACAGGATACGCGTCAACTCGTGGTACTCGAGCTATAGATACGTAAAGAAACTTACTCCATGGTCCCTCGGCAGCAATCTGCTCAGCACCCTGGACGATCGTTTGACGCGCGTATTGGGTCACATCCGTCCACGACTTGGACAAGAAAAAATTCGGATCGACAAACTCGTTTGCGTAACTAGTGAGCGCCAAGACAACACTAGGAGATACCGCGAGACTCGCAAGAGCTGAAGTAAAGATAAACTGTTTCATAGTGCTGAAAATATATGTCGCGACCAGATACAAAAGAGTGAGTATCTAGCAGTGGGGGGATGTTGAAGTCGAGTCTGAGGAGATCTCGGGCACGTTTGGCACAGCTGTTTGTATCCAAACTGAATGAGGCAGGGGCTGGTTACTATTTATGGACGGACCGTTATCTGCGACATGAATTTGCAATATCCACGTGGGGGGTTCAGAGCCACATCTTTGTAGTCCGCGACGATCGTCATCGACGACATGAGGATTCTGTTTTGTACTGCGCATCACGTTGGCTACGTCGATCTCAGACTGCGGGCACTGCTAGCTTAGTGCTGCACTACATGGGCGGCTTTGTTCTTGTCGAGTGCTTATCTCGATTAGGTCATCGATTTAGACTTTGTCTTGACCCTTGCACTCCGTTCCTGGAGAACAAATCTTGGGAATGTTCCTCTCGAGTCGAATTTTACGTCAAAAAAATATAGATACTGCTCGCATCTCACACAGCTAGTCGAGGACAACGCGCGGCATTCGGGCGTGGAAGACCCCGAGAATGACTGCGATCACTGATGATGCGGTGCAATCGCTCAGGGTCTAGCCGTGGATTATACGCGCAGCGGTCGCTACTCACGAACTGGACCGACCCCGAGTCGGTTTGTGCTAGTCATTAGCTTGGCTTTGCGTTCGATTGATGGGGTATAAAGACTCTTCGAATACGGTCGCCATATTCAGCATCTTCCTCGTTCCATCCTCTCATCACACTTAAGACTTTCAACCTTCATAATAATGACTTCTCCTCTGGGTACGATAATAGGTACGAGTTTAACTATTTACTTCTAGTCCAATCCAGCTGACGTTTTTACAGCTGCCGTCAACTCGACAATGACCCAGTCCGATCCTTCTCAACTTGAAGACTTGCCGTTCAACTATGTGCCTACAGGCTGGGTTGGCATCACATTCCTCGCACTCTTCGGCATCACAACTGGTATGTTCTTCCACCTTGCTTTCTGAAAGACATCAGAAGCTCACACCACTACCAGTTGTACATTTGCTCGAGGCAATCCTCCTGCGAACCTGGTTCATGCTTCCTACTCTCGTTCTCTGCGGTATCGGAGAACTCATTGGTTGGGGTGGTCGGTACTGGGGACATGTGTCCCCTACAAATGGGGATGCGTTCATGATGCAGTGAGTTAGCTTGCCTTTTTATCCGCACTTGCACCAATGCTAACGGGATGCCCAGAATATGCACGACTATCATCTCTCCTTCGTTCTTGACCGCTGCGATGTTTCTCATTCTACCGAAAATCGTCACCGAGCTCGGCCCTCAGTATAGCCGAATGTCTGCCAGCCTTTGTAAGCCCATATCTACCATGCCAACGGCAAATGCTAACTAGTCCACAGATGCGAAGATCTTCATCACTGCCGATGTGACTGCTCTCGTAATTCAAGCTGCTGGTGGCGCGATGGCATCCATCGCAGACACACACGATGGAGCTCAGCGAGGTGGAAATGTCATGCTGGCAGGGATCATCATCCAACTCGGTACGTCTCTTTCCTCAATTCCACAACTACATTCGCTAACTTCAGACACGCATATAGTCGCCGTCGTTCTGTTCACCATCCTCGCTCTTGAGTTTGTCATCCGATACTCTCTCAACCGACCTGCCCGCTCCACAGACGACGAGCAAAAATACACTGGCTGGGCGGTCGTACCGCGTGGTGTGACATTGATGCTCACTGGTTTGGCCATTGCCACTCTCTTCATCATCATTCGAAGTGTTTACCGAACCATCGAGTTGACCGATGGATGGTGAGTTCTGCATCTTTCTTCGAGTAAGGTCAGAAGTTAAACTGGGCCCTGTGTAGGAATGGTGTGATCATCTCTACCGAGAAGTGGTTCAACTGGTTTGACGGAATGCCAATTGTTGTCGCCATGGTGGTAAGTCTCGATGCCTTGATCTCTTGGTATCTTAAACTCACGCTTTACGCACAGACGCTCAACGTGTTCCACCCCGGTTTCCTTCTCCGAAACATTGGGAACAGCCTGCCTCGATCTGCGCGCGCTTCCGAAGACAAGATCTAGATTATACATACCCAATGATTCTTTCTATCACCTCTCTTTTACCATTTCTTTCCTTTCTGGGCAAACATGGACAGGCTGCGCGTTATATGCATGTATTCGTTATCAAGGATACCAGTGTCACTTTATAAAACCTTCGATGGAGGGAGTAATTTCATATGCTGCGAAATACTTAACAGATGCTATTTGAGGCACAGATTGGGGACCCAGTTGGATATTTCAGTTCATTTGCATTCATGACAGAAAATTTGGAGTTTACATGGGCAGAATTCCGCTTCCGTTATCAACCCCAGTCACTGTGTTCTCCTATGTTGAATTTAAATCATAAAGGTAGACGTTGGAGAAATATCCACCCACCAGCTATTCCCATGCAACCCATCCTTCGGCCCAGCGTTTCAGCACTGATATGGACGGCACAAAAAAGTATTCGCCACCCCTCGAAGTCACAAAGAAAGGATTGTCGGCTCCTAGGGGCTTCT
The DNA here is from genome assembly GCA_037042815.1 of Ceratobasidium papillatum. Lineage (NCBI taxonomy): Eukaryota > Fungi > Basidiomycota > Agaricomycetes > Cantharellales > Ceratobasidiaceae > Ceratobasidium > Ceratobasidium papillatum. Next base: position 24,775 of record JAYRCO010000031.1, on the reverse strand, counting down.
TGACTTGAGCTAACCCGGTCACTTCAGCAATCTGGGCGCCGGCATCGTTCATGATCCTCAGGTTAACGTGAGCGCCATCTTGAAAATTCTCTCCCTGGTCATTCTTATCTGTCTCAAGAACTTTAAGTTCATGCTTGACGACTTTGACCTCCCTTGCCACTTGCTGCGTATCTTTTGCCGGAGGGCCACCAATGATAGGATCCTGGCCTAGCAAACATTTGAATATAAGGTGATTAGACCATATATATGCGTCTCAGCTGCGTTTCATACCGTGATCGATAGGCATCAGAGAGGTGATTGGGAAGAAATCGTTGTTTCCATAGTCGACTGTTTGACGGACAAACCCATGATCTAAGCTCGATGAGTAGCAGACGAATAGAAGCCCACGGGGAGATGGGGCCATTGGATTATAATTGCTTCGTTCACCCGCAGTAACCTACGAGAACATCATTGTTTTTTAGTTTCTTTTTCTTCTTTTGAGATATATTTGGGCGCTTACCTCGGGTCCATACGCGATGCCCGCCCGTACAATTGAAGCTGATTCTAGATATTTACGATCGATAAAAGGCGATAGGTTGCGAGGAGCGGTCTTTCGAATGTGCGCATTGAATGGGCAACGAGCATCACTTGGAATGGTTTCGCCATGAGCAGTATAATCAAAGTTGTTGTTCCGCTCAGGATCCCTTGCCATCGCTTTGTTATCGCGGAAAGGCGATTTCTCAAGAGGCGCGCCCTAGGATAAGAAATAATCACTTAGCGAGATTTATTGGAAAAAACAAAGCTTTATCGCAACTCACCGATTTTCATCGTCCAAAGAAGCGTGCTTCAAGCAAATCTTTCAGCTCGTCCTCGGTGAGCTCTTTGCCTTTGTCGTCCTTTGGGTTAGATTTTTTCCACTCTTTCGCGCTTTTAGCGGTGTACCGCTCAAGACCGACGACATCTTGCTCTAGTTTCCTGAAAACTAGCATCGTTCCGTCTTTCGTCCACTTTGGGCGATTAGGAACTGGATCGCCTTCGTACCCCATGAGAAGGACCCCTGGATCAACTTGGATTTGGCCCGGATAAGGTTTAATGACACCGCTAACGTTGAGGCAGGGATATGATTATTGGTTCTTGATTTATGCTGAACTGAGCTCAAGTACTCACCGCATTGCGGGCTGAGAAACTCCATCTAGATACCCAAAGTGTTCATGCTTTTCCAGTCCAGCCTTTTGTCGGGCATGTCCAATAACTATATCGGTGGAGTCAATGTCCAGAGAAGCGTGAAAATCAGCTAGGACGCGCTCCTTTTCAAAATTGCACTTGACCATATCTGGAGTAAATATAGTTAGAAAACTGTATTTGCCTGCGATAAATCGACCTGCTACGTGCAGCCAAAATAATCACACCGTCCAAATCTCCATTATCAAAGGTCCTGTCCCAGGCGGATTGGTCGCCAAGGATGTCCTTCTTTTGCCGCATACTGCCCTCCTCGAAATGTACGTCGCCTGTAGTGATGTTATCTAGGACCTGAAGGGTGTCCAAGCCGCGCTTAGAAAAGGCGATTTGCTTTTGTGTCGCAACATTCGCATTGGCTTTGGTCGCCTTGGCAGCCTCGATTGCTTTCAGATTGTTGAGTAGATCGAGTGCGCTCGTGGGCTTGAACTTTGTTTTGAGATCCTCCTTGAATTTCTCCACATCTTTAATTCGGAAAAACATGAATAGCTCTGCTCTCTGATACCATTGTTCATTTTGTCAGAATTAAAAAATATTTTTGGTGCCGTTAAAATTACCTTGGGCAAGCCAAAAACCGCATCGCCTTGAATGTTGGTGATGTCGGGAATATCATCACGTTTGTAGTAATTCTCATTCGCCATTTCGCTAACAGGAAGCAATGAGCGACCTCGAAGATGTGAAAAGGGCATGATGATGAGTAAAACGATGCAAAGGGGTGCTAGGGTGATGAACTGGAAGGCTCAGATTGAGCACTTTAATACCCTAGTTCTTGAAGAGAGCTGGCTAATGGGCTGTATGCCCTCGTTCTAGGGCACAGTTGAACAGATTCAAGGGAGCTGACTGTTGAGATCTTGTCGCTGCCTCGAATCATGAGGGAACGATCTGCAATGAGGGCGAAACCATAAAAGATACATTCCGTTGCACACGTTCCACTAGTACCCTGAGTGGAGGTCGCTCAGCTATACATTTTTGTGTTAGCATGCCGATGTAATTATGTGGCGCTCTACTAAGCCGAACATGGTCTGCATGGGTAGAGCCATACTGGCGCCATACTCCGGCGAATACACGATCCCGGCGCGAAATAAGAAGCGCAGCGACACAGGGAAGTATATTTCTGTACGTTATACACAGTCTGGGGCCCTTCCGATTACCATCTCCACGAGTTCGACTCTTTATCGATCAAATGTATCTTAAGAAGTGATGGTGTTGGTACACGCACCGAACAAGAATTGGGGTAGCCTGTGAGATCTCGCCGTACGGTAACAGCATGTGCAGTGGAAAGAGATTGGCCTTGTTCGGCTCGGCGGCGATCTAGATCGATAAGTAGTAGCATGAGTTCGGTGCTGTTGGAGGCAGGCTCAATAGATGGGGCGCTGGGACACCATCAGTCTTGAAATGTACCACTACCATTCTTTGACGTAAGGTGCTGTAGAGTCGGAACGGACGACTCTTGGATGCTGACTCATAGTTCCCAGGCCAGTATTTGGGATTGTACACCGTGCGTCTCGCACCTATGGTGCGATTCAGTCGTTTCCACGTACCTCTGACCACGCACACTCAACGCTCATTCAAATTCTAATTAAATGCTAAAAGTTTGATTTATTACAGTAAGCAACGGTCTTATTATTGAGTATGCCCTAAAAGTGTTATACTGTACCTCATTTTCACCTTTTTGATTGGAGCTTTCTACGAGAAAGCGCATCCGAAAACCTGTTGCCGATCCTTTTTAGGGCGCATACATACTGCATCTTACACGACCGGACATCCACACCCGAACGTGATCACCTGCGGAGTATGGAGCTGGTCACGCGGATAATACGTCATACGTCACATGGCCACGGCACTTGAGCACCAGTTTGGCCTTGTGTGGACCGAACCACCTTATAAGGCCTCCTGGGTACTACTCTCTCCTATTTATCTCTCCTACGTAGCCCAGTTCCATTGGGCCAGGTAGACGTCTAACTGGTGCGACTGATCTCATTCACCTGTTATTACATACTAGAAACTTGCTATGAGAGAACCGGCCATTGAAAATGGGAAATATCTGGCGCATGAGCATACACCCTTGACCCCGCGTTGGGCCAGATCACGGAAAGCTGCTACTGGCCGAAGAAACTGGACTAGCCAACATTTGCCTTGTCTTACCTTCGCAATCGTGTTGGCTTGGCTTGGTCTAGGACTGAGCGGATTATTACTAGTACGAAGAGGAGTCACAGTTGGTTCGGCATATGTTGGATTTCCTGTCAGTGGAAACGCGCTCTGGTACGATCGTCCCGGTACGACCTGGGTCACAGAGTTTTTACCAATAGGCAACGGATACCTTGGTGGTTCGTTTTTAGCCCAGTACACTTGAGTGTCTGACATGTACGAGAGGGCCGCATGTTTGTAGCAATGATCAACGGAGATCCAGTTTCGGATCGGCTGCAGCTTAATATTGAATCACTATGGTCTGGGGGACCTTTTACAGACCCAGTAAGAACTACGTTTTTATAAACAGTCTGATTGGGCCAATTCCTTTTTTTAAAGGGATACAATGGGGGGAATCACCCTCCTTCTGAGGCAGTGTATCTCGCAACGGAGCTTGCTCGAATCCGAGAAGAAATTTTCAACTCCTCAAGCGGCACCGCTGCTGGTCAGTAATATATTTTGCTCTAATGTCTGGATCTATATTCATGACCTGGTTTAGACGTTAAACCGCTACCCCACGAGGCAGGAGCGTACGGTAAGACAGTTTCCCCTCGAAATATTACCACTGTGTATCTTGGTGGCTTCTAGGATCCTATTCGGCGGTAGGCTATTTCAGTATCAACCGAACTGCGTATGGGGAAGCAACCGCCTATTCTCGCTGGCTGGACATGGATACTGCTGTATTGAAGACTACTTGGACAGAGCAAAACAGTTCTTTTGATAGGTTCGTAACGTATCATTGAAGTCATTTGCGCGTGGTCTAAGTTAGCTGCCAACCCCCGTAGAACTTATTTCTGTTCTAATCCGTCCCGCGCATGTACAGTTCACACCGCCACCTCTACCTCAGGTGCATTCTCCGCCACATTTTCCTTCACTCCTCTCCCCGACCTACCGATGCCCAGTATTACTTGCTTTGATAATGCAACCCTTCAAATTCGCGGATATGCGGGCTCACCTGGGATGCTTTATGAGGTCTTGGTTACGGTACGACAGTCCGGACCAGCGAACAGTGGAGCTGGCTGCCGTATAGATAAATCTGGAAGCGCTTCACTATATACTGAGGGATCAACAGACTCGTGGATATCATGGGTTGGCGGGACGGAGTATACCATGGATGCAGGCAACGCCATGAGCGGTTACACATTCAAAGGAGTAGATCCTCACCTGCAGCTCGTGGGCCTTGTCACAAACCTTGGCACTCAGAGTATTGGGGCTGCTTTGGCGTCCCATGTTTCAGACTATCAAAGTGCGCTAGGGGGATTTTCACTTGATCTCGGCCAGAAACCAGATATTGTCAACACAACCGAGCTATTATCTAAGGGGTATAAGGCAGACTTTGGGAACCCGTAAGTCACAAGTACATCAACGGAGTGTAGTAGCTAACGGAAACAGATATTTTGAGTGGCTCTTATTCAACTATGGGAGGTATATGCTTATAGCAAGTACTCGAAGCAATATTCCGGCCAACTTGCAAGGAAAGTGGTCTCGCGACTCACTTGCACCTTGGAGCGGAGGTAGGCAAATATAGCTGGCGCTACACCAAGAAAAATGCTCATATGTTCTTGCATAGATTACCGTGAGTTAGGCACAAAGGTGATGTTGCATTGCTTAATGATGTAACAAACACCAGACGCGAACATCAACACCCAAATGAATTACTGGGTTGCCGAAATGACAAACTTAAAGGTTACTTCCTCGCTTTGGAACTACATGGAGGTGCGTTCACTTGATTGCAACTAAATGGTTTTGAAATTTACCGTTGTCGAACAGAAAACATGGGCTCCCCGAGGGGCAGAGACTGCAAAGACACTATATAATATCTCAAGGGGATGGGTTGTACACAACGAGGTAAGCACGTGTCTGCTTCCGCTCGTGCTTCAACTAAAAGCACACTGTAGATGAATGTGGGTAACAAAGTAAGGAGCTTCAAGTTCAAACTAAATCAGCCTACTCCCTTCAGATTTTCGGCCATACTGGTATGAAGGCGTCTGGGCAAGATAATACCGCCAGGTGGGCCGATTATCCCGAGGCTGCTGCTTGGATGGTACGTGGGGTATATTACACGAAGAATCACCCCCGGCTCAATATATGCTAGATGATTCACGTTTACGATCATTTTGACTATACCAACGATGTAGCTTGGTGGCGATTGCAGGGCTGGCCCATGCTCAAGAGCATCGCTTCATTCTGGCTCGACCACCTTGTCGAAGACCTTTATTTCAAAGACGGCACGCTTGTTACGGCTCCATGCAATTCACCTGAGCAAGATTTTATTACGCTTGGTAAAAACTAATGTGCATCTCAAAGATATATGCTGATTAGTCTCAACAGGATGCTCTCACTCTCAGCAACTCATATGGCAGCTTTTTGAGGCCGTTGAAAAGGGTTTTTTAGAGTCTGGAGACACTGACCGAGAGTTCTTAGTAGGTGAGGAACATTGGGAGATCTATTAGTACACAATCCAAGCTAACGCATTTATCGATAGACGTACAAGCTAAGAAGCTTCGATTGGATAAAGGTATTAAAATAGGCTCATTCGGGCAGCTTCAAGGTCTGCCCGTTACTCTTTTCATACATCAATGTCCTATTTACGCTTCTTTTCAGAGTGGAAAGTTGAATACGATAGTCCGACTGATCTCCATCGCCATCTCTCGCACCTAATTGGACTATATCCCGGTTATGTACTTGCCAACTTCAAGCAGCCAACAAAAGATAACCAAGGATTACCTATGCTGACCCGAGAACAAGTACTTAGTGCAGCAGAGGTCACGTTGATCTCGCGAGGTGAAGGGACCGCGCCCGACGGAGACGCCGGTAAGCACGAAGCACTTTTGCGACCGAGCCGTTCTTGACTAGTTATCCGGTTAGGTTGGGAGAAGGTCTGGCGAGCGGCTTGTTGGGCGCAACTGCAGAACTCTACCAAGTTCTACCATCAGCTCACAGTAAACATATAATTATACTCACCGAAGCTGAAACTGACTTTCTTGGCGCCGTCAGTACGTGATTGAGCGCAACTTTGCTCCAAATCTTTTGAGCCTGTACAACTATTATTCTCCCGACCCAATCTTCCAAATAGATGCAAACTTTGGCTATCCAGCCGCTGTACTGGTGAGAGCTATATTCATATTTTTCCCGCTCTATCTCAAACCAATACCAAATAGAACGCACTCATCCAAGCTCCTGATACCTCATCTTTATCCGATCCTCTCATTATCACTATCCTTCCAGCGCTACCCGCCGCATGGGCTAACGGATCCATCACCGGAGCTAGGATCCGAGGGGGGATGACGCTCAACCTTGCATGGGCAGACAGCAAACCCATCCAAGCCAGCATACAGGCCGATAAGGTGGTACGATATGCACGGCACGTGCAATTATGGTATAATAATGAATTAACTTCATCGTTCCACGCTACTGCTGGATCAAGGCAAGACTTTGTCTTTTAGGATTCATCTTTTCTACGCCACTATACCCACACGGTGGCGCGCATATACTGTCGCGAATTATTTTGTAAATGAAGAAGTGTCAAATGAATGAACTGAAGAATTGATTTCATTAAAATACGTCTTTTCTCACTCTCAAGTTACGTTGTAGATGGCATGGTAAACCCGTGGGGCTCAATATGAAAAGCTTTATGGATCCCTACAACATGAGCGGAATTATGCAATTCTATAGAACACTCTGTCCAGGCTGGGATATACTGTGACAAGAATTATCCGTTGAGTGGCTCGTGGCCAAGAGTGAATACTTCCGCAAGAGGGAAGGCGAATAGCAATGTTATTGAATTGAGATTGAACGGAGGTTCAACTAAACTGAACAAGTACATTGTTTAAATCACAACTGAAATTTAATCACACCCGGCCCTCGGCATTACTCACTCAAGTTTCACGAACGAAAAAATTATGGGATATAACCAAGACAAAAAAAGACAGAAATCTAAAACGAATGGTATACACCCACCTATCGGGTAAACTATACAGAATCTCGCCGCTATCTCTTGCGCTCTCATCTAATCTCAAGGTATACATGTGAGTGTATTGCTATGATGGCGACAACCAGGCACCAAGAAGAAAAGAGAGAGAAAAAGAGAGCGGGAGCATCAAGTCAACTTGTGAACCAGCCAGGCCCCCGACCGAAAGTGAAAGAGAAGAAAAGTGGAGGCACAGCCAAATATAGGACAAGAAGAGAACAAAACAAGACATCATGAATCGTGTAGCATCAAGAAAAGAGAGGATCAACCTTAGTTGATCAAGCGGCTCTGCCAACCCCGACGGTGGTGACCCTTGCCCTTGCGTTTCGGACGCTATAAAAGCACTCAATCAGCTTCTGGACACGAAACATATTCGTAGCAGTGTACTTACACAGGTCTTCTGTGGCTTGTGAGGTCCCCCAGCGTTGGCTTGTTGAGGCGTCGGTGTACCGCTGGGATTGATCGACTTGGTAGCGGAGCCCGAGGGAGTAACGCTCGACGTAGCAGCCCCGGTGGTCGTTGTAGGATTCGAGTTGGCGACAGGCGCAGGAGCTGGGGCGCCAAAGTTGTAATCCGACGTAGTCGGTACAGCAGAGGACGAGCTTGACGATGAAATCGAGGTCCCTGCAGCAGCTGGGGCGCCGTAATTGTAGTCGTCGTTCGAGGCTGTGGTAGTCGGTGCAGCAGAACTCGAGCTTGAAGAGCTGGACGTTCCGGCGGCAGGTGGCGCACCATAGTTGTAATCGTCGCTCGAAGCAGTGGTAGTAGAGGCTGCAGATGACGAAGTCGAGGTCGAAGCGGATGCAGAGCCGGCGGGTGGGGCCGCACCATAGTTGTAATCATCGGCGTACGAAGAGGTGGTGGTCGGCGCAGCGGAGCTCGAGCTCTCGTTCTTGACAGCTGGAGCCTCGGAAGAAGTGGTCGACGCGGACGAAGTGGTTGCAGCCGAGGTTGTAGTCGTGGTGGCAGGCTGAGATGTGGTAGACGTAGCGCTCGATGTGGTAGAGGTCGAAGCAGAGCTGGAGCTAGAACTGGAGCTCGATCCACCGGTCTTAGCCTGGCCGGTTCCTTCTTCTGCTGCGATCGGCACCGCCATCTTGAACTCGTCCAACACGTAGCGGCCCGCGGGCTGACCCATCTGAACTTGAGCGTCTTTGCACCCGGGGTGAGTTTCTTGGTCGTCCGGCCATACGTTGCAACCAGGGAGCTTGGGGATGGCTTTCTGCAGGCCAACGTCCCTGAAAAAAGGCGGCCGAGGATTAGGCAATCTGCAAAAGAAAGGCTCGAAATGACGTACTCGGCAACAATGTCACCCTGGCTTCGGCAGTTGTTAGCCGCATCTACATTCAAGCTCTGGGCGAGATGAGGGCACTTGGAGAGGTCGTCGCCGACCGCGTTGGGGGTGTTGCAGTCCTTCATTACGTTCTCCAAAACGCCATCTTTCCACTATAACTATAGTGAGCCTTCCCTGTACGATTCATAACAAAAGAACGTACACCGTTGATGAAGTCCGCATGGTAGGCTAAAATAGAGGTCAGCATCCTATGTGCGTCTGAAGCCCAATAATAACGCACAAGTTCCGACACAGTCGCCACTAGATAAAACCCAATTACATTGGTTAGGTCCACGGTAAGGCTGATCCGCCCTGGGGAAGTAGAAGATTCTGATGTGGATGTGATATAGAATCGATGTGTAGAAAAAAAGGCGACGTACTCGAAGAACATGGTCGGGTACTTGATCGGGTGACTAGGAGGGCAGTTATAGCCATTAGAGCCATCAAGAGGATATGCCATATGAGAGCTACAAGTAAAAAGTCGGAGGATGTCAGCGCGCGGTGCAACCCAAATAGCCAAAAACTACTAACAAATGATCATCCGAATCGAGACGACCATCGCTGCAGCTCGGATAGAACATGCCCGCGTTGATAACACCACAGCCACTGGGTGCGTCATTGGGCAGGTATGGGCGCTGGCCATCCATAGATCCGCCGCTCCCTTGGCCTTGAACCGCTCCGGCTGAGCAACCCCATTTGATCGCGGCAACCTTTGAAAAAACCCATTATTATCGTTTCTTCAGATGTAGCGAATAATAGCTTACTCGAGGGTCCATAGCCTGCAGTTGATCGTAGCTCAACTGACCCCTGGGAGGAGATGTGGTGTGCTTGTTAGATGGCGCACCCCCGAGCATGCGGAAGCCCTTTGGGAACGCTACCACGGGGGTGGTTCCATTCCCCGGCTTCTCGAAGTAGTAGATACGAGCCGTGCTAGGCATTGCAGAGAAGCTGCCGTTGGCATGCTTATAGTAGACTAGAGGTGCCCAGTAGGCGGACCTGGCAAACATTATGAGCATTCGATCAATAATGCCAAGAAATGCACTTACTTGTCATCTTGAACCATGTTTGTAGAGCACTGGGAGCTCTGCAGAGACTCTGCGGAAGTGGTGTAGGGACTAAACGCAGATCCAGAGATAACGTTGTGTACATGGTCTCCGTTGGCCTGTAACAGTGTTAGCACCAGATTAACTCAAAAAGCGATACTACATACACCAGGATTGACGAGAGGATCTACGCGGCTATACATCAGAGGCCTGAAATGGAAAAAGTCAGACTACAGCCAGGGAAACAGTCCTGGTAGCCTACCGAGTCTGGGTAATGATGAAGTTGTCGGTAGCGAGAGCAACATTGGCGAAAAGCGCACCAGCCGCAAGAGCGCGGGAGAAAGAGACCATCTGAACGAAAGTATAAAGAACGACTGTGGGGTTTTAGGCCGAGACACCGAGACAAGAGAGGGGGGAGGGGGGCGAAAGTTGTTCCAGATTTTTCCGTAGCGACGTTCATATACGGCTCGGGAGCCCAACCTGATCAATTTAATATGACACGTGACGTTATCCATCTCCTCGGCTCGTCGGTTCAAACAAAAGCTTTGATGAAATGGCGCATTGAGCTTCGTGGTTGCGACCCTGGCTGATTGTCGCCAACGCCGTGAGTACTTTTTACATCTCGTTCACGCGGCTCCGAAGCTATGTGCATGCCGAGTGCTCGGCCATCGCTGGCGATATTTTTCATCTCGTTGCTGCTGAGAGATGAACGAACTTTCTCGATCAGCAGGCACGCATTCATGCAGACTTTTGATCTGAAACCTTCATTCGCGATCATGTCAAATACCTGGTCGATCGTAAGTGCGCAGCCATTCAAAACTGCATTCACGATACGCCCCTCGGATGAAAGTCAACAAACGCCCCGTCCGCAGCGCGCATGAATGTTCGCATATCATACAGTTGCCTATGTACCTATCTTGCACGTATTCACAGGTCCACGTTGTTCGGTCATTTATGTTACCGTCGCAACAACAACATCTATATATGAAGGTCGGCATATATCCCAAATTGATCTGACCCTCGCCACCTTATACAACCAATCTGACATGTTCCTGGCCGGGCAGCCTCGCCGCATACATATCCAGACATCCCAGAACCATATTGTTCCTCATTCCACGAATTCAGAAAAAACAACACTGGATTCGGAGCCGCAGCCGAATAATACGTCGTGGGCGAGCTGGTTGCCAAGAACTCTGTCAAGCGCCCCACTCTCGGCGGTAACGGGTCATATCGGGCAAACCTATCCATGCCGACCGATAAACAAAGGGTTAGACAAATGTCAATTTATCTTTCTGAAACCTCGCACGGCTGACAGGGTGGTCGTAGTGAGGTCGTTCTAGACGTCACAATTTTCATGATCGTATGAACTCTAATTAGGCTAGAAGCATAAAACGTTCAACACCCCGGCGTCGCACGTCACTAGTGCGTATACCCCACACTAAATATCATTTTCTATAAATAAGATGACGCAAATAGGTATTCTAACCTAACAGAAGCGAAGGCAAAAACTTGCAAATCGGCAGACGAAGACCGAACTTCGATTCGATAGACTGTCATTCGTTAGCTTTGGGCAAAACGTCTCTAAGAAGTCGAACAACTTCGACTGATAACCAAAAAATATGTTACAAATAAAATAAACGCGAGAACGACGTATTATCTGCACGAGGCGTAGCCCAAGGATCTAGTAGCTCATCCACGGCTCTTCCTTTTGCGGGCTTTAGGAGCAGGGGGTTTCAAACCGTTTGTGCTTTTTTCGTACACCACGCCTTCCATTGCCGATGCGCTTTCGGCTACTGGGGGTGGGGCTGGTACATCCTTGACGTATCGCGCAACCACAACTAGAAAAGCCGTGAATATATGCTATATCTATCGTTTATATTCATAATTCACTTACTAATTGCCAATCCCGTACGCTTGACACGAACCTGTAACAAAAGACATTAATAAACGCCTAGACAACGACTCAAAGAACGTACCTCTATGGGCGAGTCATCAGATTCGGGAGGAGCCGTGAATAACGCGTCTCCATGGGCCATAAGAACCTCGGTGCGTCGCTGTGCACCAGCTTTCGTCGTACGCTTGCCGTTTCCATCGCCGATCATCAACTCAACTTCGCAGCTCGCTCCAAAGACCATGTATCCTACTGGCCCGTCTTCAGCCCGATGAATCATCTAATTAAGGTTCAATGTCAGATAAGAATAGGGGTGTAGAGGTAGAATGAGGCTCACTCTGAACGAATTAACCCCATTCCCTCCAGATCCAACGACAAATACGCTCTGGTTGAACATATCTTGTTCATCATCCTTGCCCTCGTTGTAACATTGCATATCCGTCAATCTCATCTGGGCATTGTAGACGCAGTCTGGGACTTTGTCCCATCGTACTGCAGGGGTGGAAGTGTGTAGAAGACTCGTGCCGACTCCGGCGAGATAGGTATAGTGGCACGACAAGCTCGATTTACCTATAAGCGACTCAAAATCAGAATAGAAGATGTAAAGCTTGATTAGACTTACCAGTCTTGTAGTCCTTGGTATTAATTTGTCGCTCCATTGGCACAGTAGACGCAAACTCTGAGAAAATCTTGTCCGGTACTTCGAGTAGGTGTTTGTGTTGAGGGCGAGTAACATGTACAAACAATACCCGCGTATCCGCCGGAAGCATCGCCCGACTCCCGGCTACATCTCTTTGGACCTTTGGATGGACTGAAATCACCGGTAGCGGAGTACCTCCACCCATCGGACTGGCAGTCGACAAAGATTGAGGTGTCCCAACTTGACTCGGTCTCGGCGTCGGTCTAGCTAGTCCTCCCCGTCTTGTACGCGCGTTAGGCTTTATCCGTCCGAGCTCAGCCAAGATAGGTAAATAGGGGTCCGCGACCCAATATTTAACGATCGTCATTCCATTCTCGGGATCCCGAGCGGCTTTGGCGTGGAGTCCAGTCCTGTGTACATGCCCACCACCATCGTCGAGCCGATATAGCGTGCCGATCGGGCCGGCGGCTTCGGTGTGAGCTTTACGATGCCACTTGGGAAATGCGATTTTGGTCGTCGTCTGTCAACAGAAAAGTCAGATACAAGATTCAAGGCAAAATCTCGGGCAACATACCTTGCAAAGTGGACAAACCTGAGTCTCCACCCACTTGACGCGCGGATTGAGTTTCCCGCACGTCTTGCAGTGCCAGCCGAGCAACATTGAGCTCCTAATTTGCGGAGGTCGAACGGCTTCAATGTTTGGCCAGTCTTTGGGATTGAGATCGAGTCCAATTTGAGCAGGTTGAACGCGAGTGACAACAGGCTGAGGGGTCTCAGAGGTGACAGGGCGCTCGGTGGGGTTGGGCAGTTTAGCTGGTCTTGGGGGTTCTGGAAGTTGGGGAATAGGGAATATGGAATGTTCTGGACCCGTTGGTGTTGCGAAAGATTCGGTGGTTGACGAGTTTCTGATGTTTATGTTCGTTGAAGAGTCGATCTTTGAGTTCATGAGCCTAGGATCAATAAAGTCCTCGGAACTGGGGTACTCATTAGGCTGAGCATCGCTTGAACACTGGGTTATGCATTAGCATACCAATGAAGGATAAAAAACGAATTGTCCGTACCTTTGGCAGCGCATATACGTCACCACCTCCACTATGTTTATCCACATCCATTGGTTGATGATCTGAACTTAGCAGCGCTTCAGTGTCATCCATTCGAGCTTTCTTGGTAGGAGTGTTGCTTTCATCGTCGGTGCCATCTTCCGAGTCTCCATCTCCGCCAAGAGGACACCACCAATCCGGATGCGGCTTATCACATCCCTTGAACTCAAAGTTCCAATGCGCTTCACCCGAGCATTTGCCAGTGTTTATATCAAATTTGTTGTCGGAGAGAGGTTTGGGATTCACCTCCTGCAATGACATGGAATCAACCCAGGATTGAGAGCCACGAACTGTGGACTCACCTCGACCTTTTTCACCCAGAAGAAACCTAGAACGACGACTCCGTTGCGCCACAAGTTACTATCAATTTGAATTTCTGCACCCTCACTCGATTCAACGACTGAGTCGACCATGGGAAGGGACGGGAAATCGCCAGTTGCTAGTAACTTGATTGGCGTCCCAGAGTCGCAGCATACCTTGAGCTTCCGAAATTGCAAAGGCTCAGGCGGATTGGGTACATCATCCAATGTACATCCTGGTGATAAGGTTGGCAGTTGCCAATTCTTGGTCTTGGGACGAGTCAACTCCAGTTTGTATTTCAGGTGCCTGTCAGACAAACGGGTGAGCACGAGGTAGCAAGAGCATATTAGCGAGCGCACATCGAGAATTTTATCACTCCTGCTCGCCAATCGATCTTGATATTATCGAGATTTTTTGTCAAGAGCACGCAACGAGATTGGGCTCTGGGAACCTTCGATGTGAGAATTGTTTGCCCAACGCTGAAATATGGCAAAGCATCCTGAGCATCGTGCCAGGTCTAAGTGAAAGATTCAGCCCACATGAGTCTGGTTTACGAACGAGTGTCATACCTCTGACCAAATTGACGGTCGAGATCTTGCCTGTGGGCTCGTAAGAGCGCCTGTTCTCCCAACTCTCTTTGAAGAGGCGACAATGTCCCAGTGCGCCTCCTTTTTAATTCTCCAAAATCTGTCAAATGAGCGTTCCTATGTCATAGTAAGAAGCCAAGTTTTGTCAAGCGAGTTTACGTTGCTCACATTTTTCTCTGAACTGGATACTGTTGCGACTAGCTGTTGCGTGGCGTCAATATTCGCCAGCGGAGGTGGCACTTGTGGCACTTCATATTGAGGCGAGACAATAGCTGAGCATGACATAGGCACATCGGCATCAGGAGCCAAAATTCCAGACGTGGGGTACTGGAGGTCGGGAAAGTATGTTGGGAACACTTGCCCTAGCGATCCCGCTGGGCGAGGTTGTTCGTATGGTATACACTTATCTCGATATCGTGAGGCGGTGTCCGGGTAGCGCGGGAGACCCCGATAATTTTTGAGATTACGCATTTCCATGCTTAACGATATATGTGACGCTTGGAGCTCGGGCTAGTAATTCGGGGGAAAAACCAGATCCAAGTGGCGTTCGTAGCCACAAACTAGACTTTTTGCACCTTTTTTCTATGAACTGGCTCTCGGTTTGTCTGAGTTCGATATAGACGGAGGTTTTAGATAGGCTAGCCTGTGGTAGTTGCTGAAGGGTAGGACGCGTCGAACGTCGCGTTAGAGTGACGCCACGACTGGTGATCAACGCGAAAATCAGACGTCTGGTCACGTGAGGTTTTGGCCCGTTTCATTTGGCAAAGGCTGACGCGAGTCGCGTCAAGATTTCATGAGAATACATATACTAATAGGAAATTTGCCACAGAGTACAGGCTAAGTGCATATTTGATATGTAAATGTACAAAATCGTAATGTTGTTATATGCTTGCATTCAGTGAGATCCAGGAGAAAACATCAAAGCTAATTCCTCTTCCTCTTCTTATTCGCCTTCTCCTTTCGCTTCTTCGCTCGAACCTAATTCACGCCGCGTAAGTGATACGAGACAAAACAAAAAGTTCAGATATGATTTACCTCTTTCCGCATCCTTGCATCGACCATAGAGTACCGCCCCTTGACTCCCTTTGGTCGTCCTTTCACTCCCCTATTCACGCCCTTGGCAACAACAACCTTGATCTCCTTCTTTTGCTTCTTCCCGCTCGACATGCCCTTCCTCATGAGCTTTTCGACTTGCGAAGCCTTTTCCTTCTCCGTCATATCGTCCATTGCGACTACTCCTTCAGCTTTAGTCATTGCCTTTTCCAGCCGTTGTTGAGCCCGCATCTTTTTCCTCGCTTTGGCTTCGGCGACTTTCTTGATCGGTCGAGCATCAAGCGCACGTTGCTTGGCGCGGAGAGCTGCAACGGCTTCTTTTGTGATCGGGATATTGGATTTGTAGTGTTTACGTTCGTCGTCGAGGAACCAGGAGGGGAGGTCATTTTGATCGTTTAAGGAGTAGCGGGTAAATCCATCGTTGAGTAGATGTGTTTTGGTCGTCTTGCGATTGACGAGTTGTTGAGCGAGTGTGACGGCCTCCGGAGTTAAGAGACCGTATTCTGCGATAAAGCAAGAAGTTCATTAGGGTGCCAGTGAAGCGGGGAAATATACGCACTTTTGATGTATTTCTGCTTCGCTTCTTCTTCGTCTTCGTCGTTGACGTCCCACATAGGCACATCGTCATCAGCATTCTGAGGTACGATTTCAAAATCGTCTTCATCCTAACTCTTAGGTTAGATCGCCATCGCCCAAAAAATGGATAAACTCACTTCTTCCTCCTCTTCAACACTCTCGGGTTCTGCCTCCTGTTCCGAAGAACTCTCCATCTCTTCATCTTCACCCTCATCCTCATCCTCGTCATTTCCAGCACCCGCAACCCCCTTGAACAAGTCCTGCGAGAACCACACCTGTGCCGCTTTGCTCGCCGCATCTTTCTTCGGCTCCTCCAACCTGGTAATCAATTTTCTCCTCTTCGTCACTGGCTGCTCCTCTTCTTCATCCTCGTCAGATGAGCTATTCCCTTCATCATCCTTCGCGGCCTGCGTGACATCCCAGCCACCCTCTTCACTCTCATCCCCACTCTCGTCATCATCATCTTTCTTGACTCCGCCCCACTCCTCTCGAGATTTGTCTTTTTGCCTCGACTCCTTGGCCTTGAACTTCAAATCTCGCTCGGCCATCCGTTCTCGGTACTGCTCGTACATCCCATCGAGTTCGTCCTCGAGCCCAGTGACCTTCTTCTCTCCGTCTTCATCACCACTGTCCTCCTCTTTCTCTTCTTCCTCCTCATCTGCATCGTCTTCATTACTGTCTGCATCGTCTTTTGCACCAACGCGCTTCCCATCAGCTCCAGACAGATCAAATACATCTCCCTTGAGTGCGTCATCTGCAAATTCCATGCCAATGTCGAGTGGCGCAGTCATTTGGAGCTGCATGCGCATGATTGTCCGTGTGCGCTTTTCGTTGGCCTTTCGTCGGTCTCGCTTGGCGCGAGACGAGGCATCGGCGTTGAGACGGGCAAGCTTTAATTTATCGAATAGATGTTAGAACGTTATTGAGTTGGCGAATGAGAGGGGACGAACCTCATCTTCAATTTGTTGATCCTCATCAACTTCTTCCGTGATCTCGACCGTTTCTGTTGCATCCTCAATTCGCTTTTCTTTCATCTCCAGTCCGATCTACAGAAAACTTAGCAAATTTCATGGAAAGAAAGAGTGTTTGGACGGACCTCTTCCCGAATCGAAGTTCGCCACTTTAAGAGTTTCTTGAAATCACCTTTTCCCAGGACCTTGAGATCGTCGCAATTCGCTACAATATCTGGAGTAGTAGCATCTAGCTTTAACCATCTGTCGGAGGCCACGCAGCTCAGTAAGAAGTAGAAGAAAGAGCCAAAAATACTCACTCTTTCTCCTCGGGCGTCGTAAAAGTAATCCTGTTTGTGGTTCCGAGCATCAAGACAGCATCATGCGCACGCACAAACTCGGCAGCTGGCAAAGCGTGGAATAGCGTGTAGTCTCCATCTGCATAACCGTCGCGTGCTCGTCGTTTCTTCTCCGGCATGAAGACATTGTTGTGAGCCTTGCTTCCTGGCTGAACAACTGTCGGCGAGTTAGGATAGTGGCGTGAGATCAATAAATGAAAACGTACTTGAACCGGATGGAACAGGTGGGAGCGCAGACAAATCTTTGAAGACATGTTTGGGGTCAAGGAATTTAGGATCGATATGCTGAGGTGCGAGAAATCCTTGACAGACGACGAAAATTTCGGCCGAGACATTACTGCATGAAATTTTAGAAAATATGCACAACTATCAACTAAGGTAAACTCACCGAGAAGAGGGCGGTTTCGTCGCCTCGACCTTTCCGAACAGCTGGTTGAATACCCAGACCAGGTTGTTGTAGTCCACACTTCGGAAGACCTTGGTCACAAACGTCCCTCCAGGTGTAAGGAACTCGACCGCCAGCTTCAAACTCATCAACACAAGTTCACTCTGGCTATACGCATCTTGGATCCAGGCCGTTCCGACGTTAGGAGCTCCGTCGTGTAGTACAACATCGGCCTTCCAGTCTTTCATTTCGCTTCGGAGTTGGGCGCGGCAGGCAGAGGTAGTGATATCCTGAGCAAAGGTCACAACGCGAGGGATGGGGCGGATAGGAACCAGGTCAACACCAATAATCAGAGAGTTGACTGGCATAGTTTTGGAGGCCACCTGTAGCCATCCTCCAGGTGCAGCGCACAGGTCGATACAGCATCGCGCGGATTCAAGAAAGCTATATTTTTTGTTGAGCTGGATGAGTTTGAAGGCGGAACGGGCTCGGTAACCTTGCTCCCTAACTAGTGTTAGCATACACCAGTTGAGATTTGAAGGGAGACAGACTTACTTGGCGAGCTTGTAATACTTGTCGAGACGACCCTTTCCCGTCTTCTTTTGAGTTTTGGCCATGGTGGGCAAATTTGAAGGGCAGAGCAGGGTATTTGCAAATCAGGGCCCATCAATCGGTGGCAACAACTCCTTCGGAATCAAGTCGACTGTCGCTGGACCTCTGATACAAGCAAATAGGCTGGAACACGATCGAAAATATATGACAAGGCTGAGGGGCTTGTGTATACATGAAAGAGCATTATATATTAAGTGGTTGTACCAAGGTCATACTTGTTTGGTAGATCGATATGCCAGCAAAGGTGAGCGAATGGAAAGAACGGGATGTGCAGATCGGCAGATTAGCTATAGATGAATGGGGAGTCATAGGATTAAAAAACTCAGATAAATGGCTGGCCAGGTTGACGGCACAGTGGGAGGTTGGTACGAGTGGAGCTGAAAGAATGGCCTTCACGCGGCGGGCCTAGTATATTGTAGTCTCAACTTTGTCAGCCTTATCTCAGTAAAGCCACTAGCAAGTAAGGATACCCTACCTATCTAGGTATCAAGCCGAACAAGGAGCAGCGCATTGCGGCTCATCACAACGGCAACATTATAATCAAAAGGTAATATTTTTTTCAAACATGAACAAGATAGGAGGCGTCGTGTACTACACAAACGGCTCGAGTATACCAACAAGAAAACTTTCGTCCGGTAGCAAGCGGTTTGCGGCTTCTAATCCGTACTCCATCACAATACGGCCCCGAGCACTATTCCACTGGCGGAGAGTGGCCATTCGTGTATTCAACAATCGAATGTTTTGATACTCTACCGTCTCTGGATCTCCCTTGGGCCAAGTTATCTGATTGATATTGGGGAACAGTGTCAAGAGATATCTGTAAAACAAAGTATAAGGTAGGATTTTTCAAAGGCTTGGTCAAGAACTTACTTAGCGGCTGCTTGCAAATGTGTTTCAGGATATATCACATCATAATCTTCTTCATCCCGGGTCAATTCAAGAGTTTCAAGTGATAAAAGACTTAGCAGAGGGACTGAGCCAGTCCAGTTGCTCGCAGAGTTATCGCTAAAATCAAGTGAAAGATGCTTGAGGTTGGGGATGGCGGCAAAATAAGACAGCTGGTTGAGATCTACTGATTGGCCGGGCATTCGTAGCTCGGTGACTGTGGGAAAGATTTTATCCAATTGGAGATTAGTAAAACTTTGAAATCCTGCTCCTACTAGCCGAACACAGGATAGCGGGAGTTGCTGTAGAACAGTTTGGATGGCGGCATTATCCATGTCAAGAATGTATTCTCTGTCACCAAGATTGATATCGAGAGTACGAAGATTAAGTGTTTTCCCTAGCAAAAGGGGAACTATGGTGTCTGATCGTATTGCAGCCTCCCCGCCGGGTGAGTAGTTAAGGCGAAGAGACATCACATTACAGAACACTGCTGAATATCCCATAATGTATTCAACTCCATCCCAATGCAAGCCATCAAAAGCCAATTCATTTAGCGAAGAAAATGAGTTTTCTGAAAGGACAGCAAAGTTGGAAGGGATTGTTTCCCGTGGTGCAGCAAGCACTGTCAAGTGAGTTAAGCAAGGCAAAGACCCAAGAGCACCGATGTACTCGGGTCGAAATATCCAGAGACCAGCACGAAGCTCTTGAAGATTCATTAGAGACAAGATACAGCTGCTGACTGATCGAGTAGAGAATATATTCACTAAATGATGCTCTTCACTTGCCCCTTGTGCGTTGGCTGAAGCAGAAGGAAGCCAGAGTTTGTGGACGTGCGGACAACGATTACTAATCATTTCTAGGAAAGAGTGAAGGCCGAGAGCGGATATTTTGTAAGACGAGATGCTAAAATGGGGTTGTATCTGGATCGAAGTCACGGATGCAGTGAGGAAAATGGACATCCATACAAGTTCCTTAGTGACCAGATCTGTTTGTTCGTGCTGCCATATTATGATATGGCATAGTTTAGGGAGCAACGGCCGTTCATTAGATTGCTGAATTAGAGTATTCCAAGATTGGATTTCAGTCGACTGGGAACGGATGGCAAGATGTCGAATGTGAGGCGCGTAGATATCAAATCGACTAAAGTCAGCCTGATCAACCGGAGGGAGAGTAAGAGTCTGAGCAGAACATAAGATGTTATAGCAAAATCATGTCACAGTGTAGTTTTGAATGCATACAATTTTTCCACCCGACGCCTTTGTAGTAGTGGTACCGGGTATCAGTCGCAGGAGCCGGGGGAGATGAATACCTGATTTCCAAACAAACGGCAGCGCGATCTGAAAATGCAGTTTACTAGCGAGCATAAATGGAACACATGATTTTGGTTTCAAGAAGCTGCATATCGTACTTGAGATCTCAGGAATAGCGAATACCTTGAACGCAGAGGTTGCAGTAGTGGTTGACATGAGGCGACTTGAACCCACGTGATACAGTGGCTCTTGCCCAATGCCCCATAGAATCTTCCCGTGGAGCTGACGACTCCAATTCGGATTAACAGTACATAGGTAGCCGTATGTACCAGAATCATCATTGTAACTGACATCGCATTATCTGGTAGTAATTACAAATTTTGTAGCACTCGAGCTATCCATGAATGTAGTTCGCTCAATTAGTGATGGTAGTAGCCCCCTGTATCTCTGGAAACAGCGCTTCAACAACCTAAGTGGTGTTAGTGATGTGTAAATTATCTAGCTGATATCTAACCTCGTCAATGATAGAGTAAACTATATGTTGATTCAGCCTTCGGTTTTGCATCACAGCGAATATTCGGCGGGCACCTCGCCGTGCATTTGAGCGCCCGATCATATTCGCAGCTAGGTCTATTACGAAAATCGTTAGTATAATTACTGTCTTTGAGAGGGTCAAATCACCTGGAATGATGGCAGATAGTTTGCTGTGTGCCTGTTCGCGAGTCTGAACCTTTTCATTGTCGGTACGCAGAATGCTACTCGGTTTAGGCTTCCCGCCAGGCCATAGTGTGTCTCGGAAAGCCGTAATGTATCCCAGAATTTGCGACTCAGCTAGGTATGTTCGAATTGTATCTCTTACTTTTCTGCACAACCTTTCTTAGCTTATGTAAAATACTGAGTTCTACTACTCACCGCTCGATAGTACTACCCAAAAGCTGTTGCAAAATAGTCACAACCGCTTGCCTCCTCAGCCAATTATCTTTCCTATCCAACTCGAAAACCGCCAACAACAAGTCGCAGATCGGAGCCGAAAAACTAGAAGCACCAGTTTCACCATCGAGCGGTTTCAAGTCGCCTTGAAGTTTTGCTAAAGTCTCCTCAGGTCGTGTAGCTTTGAGGCCCAAAGCACGAGCGATGGCATCTTCATCTTGAATGCTCGAGCCAGACATTCCAGCAATTTCAGCCGCTTGGCGGGAGAGCCGCTGAAGAGTAACGTCGAGCATAGATGGCCCGAAAAACATGTCGTCGATACTATCCGCGACAGAGCGATATACAGTTCGCACGATACCTTGAGCAGGATCTGCGGGGGCGGTAACTGCAGACGGCGTTACTTGGCGTGAAAGGAACGAACGGAGTTCCTCAGACTCGCATACACCGGGTACCAATACAAGATTCTACATAATAATCGGTTTGAGTTGCAACCAGAAAACAAATGACTGACCTGTAGGTACTTCTCCAGTGCAGCTCTCCTCGAATCGACAAAGTTGTTCGACAAGGATGTGACTAGCCTCTTGCCCGGAAACTCCAATGCCCGCACGGCAGCATACCGCTCCTTCAACCTTGTATGCATTTGATAGAACTCGCTATACCGCCTCGCAACTCCCCAACCAGACCCAAAGGTCCCATCTGCCGCAAGTTGCTGAATCTCCACCAAGTACCTCACGACCGACTTCCCATCCTCATCTCCGGCTGCTGAGTCAACGATCGAGACCCGCGTACGCTCGGGAATGAGTCTGTTCGCGGCCTCCTGCGTCTCGTAGTGCGCCCTTTGGAACGTGAGGCCGCGAATTTCCCGTATGAGTGAGTTCCGAGAGCGAGAAAGTAGCCGGAGCTCTTGTTCGTCTCCTGTTAATTCGGCCTTCCGCATCAACGCTTCCAACATGGTCTCCTGAGCCTGAAGGCTCTTAATCTTTTCCGACAAGCGAGTTACATCACGCGCGAGCTGCAAGTCACCAGGCAGAGCGACTTCAACGGGCGGTATGATACCCTCGTCCTCATCTGGAGCATCGGGCTGCTCCAATGGCATCCCGTCGTGATCTGAGTCGTCAAAGACTTTATGTTGGAGCCTAGGTACTTGAAAATCCTTTTGACTGGTCGATCGAAGACTGGGCGTAAGTGACTTTTGACTAGGCGTATGGGCAGGCTTTTCATTATGACTCGCACTGTCGTCCGCAATTATGTCCGTCAAGGCCGCCTGAAGTGCATCAATCTTCCGTCGTTCAATCACCACATCCTCGAACAGAGGCGCCCGTGACCCGTCAATATCGTCCATCGAGCCCATAAGAACGTCAAAACTACTAAGATGGCGCCCAGAGTCGTTGCTAGCCACCGAACCCTCTCGTCGTCTGATGGGTCGCCTTGGAACTACGGGTACAGACTGAGATGCGTGTACGATGCTCGGCTGTCCAGGCTTCTGAATTGGCTCGGGAGCAGGAGATTCGGCTTCCTCGGGTAGGGAAATTGAAGCCGCTGAAGGCCGTTGTACGCTGGGGCTCATGTCTCCCACTGCTCGATGCCAGAGCTCGCTCTTGGCAAACGCTTCGAAATCTTCCTCCATAGCCTTTTCAACCTGGTTCTGCGAATGCATCACGCTTCTTCGAACTCGACTCTCGTCCATTTTTGTAGGCGGGAACTCGGATTGAACAAATGCTGTTAAGGTTGCGATATGCTTCGGCGAGATGCATCCTAGCTCAGTTACTCGAGATGGTTGAGCAAAGTAAACTTCGTATAGCATAGTTGTATCTTCGATAAGCTGGGCCGTAGAATTTGCATCATGAGGTCCTGCCTGTTCATCGTCGCTAGCATCAGAGTCAGAGTCGAGTTGAGCGAGCGGGTCTTTGAAAGCGTCCACAGCGAGCCAGAACTGAACAAGCAAGGTCCGATGACTTCTTCTTTCCATAAACTCCATGAAATAGAGAAGCGATGACGAGTCACGGAGTACGTCGCGGAGGGTGAGTTTGTTCGAGATAGGAGTGGCTAAGGGTAAGGAAGAGCTAGATGGCGAACGAGGTCCAGTCATCTTTGAACCACTGAGGACATCAATGCGCTTCTCAGCTTTGTTTTTCGCGTTGTAGAGACGGTCGAGATATGCGACAATATCTTCGGTCTTCTCTCCATTGATCCAGTCGTCGCTCGCGTGTTGAGCTGCTCTTAACACATGAGTAGAGCGCGTCATGCTTTGACATGTACATACCCAATAAATCCCGAGTTCTTCGAATTTCGCTCATGATATCGTTCTTCAACCTCCGAGCATCAAGCAATGATTCGCATCGATTGATGCTTTGCAAAAATACAGCAAAGCGTTTGGGATCTGTACGCGAGTTGATATCTTCGGACTTGGCTCCTCGAGAACCTTTCGGGGTGGCAGGAAGCGCAGATGTTGTGCGCGACGACGGGCTAGATTTTGGAAGCTGGTTCTCGAGCATGTGTCGAACTTTGGTAACTAGCTTTCTAGATGATTATGAGTTGGAAACTCCTCGTAAATACCAAGAGCAGCAACCTACTGTTCTCGAATAGCTGCGCTAGCCTAACGAAAGGCAATAAATCTCTTGTGTTAAATCGCAGGGTGTGAGAGGTACTTACCACCTTGTCAATCGCTTGGTTCCAGAAATCGGGGTCTGACAACATATCGATTATTGGACGCAGAATTGCACATCCTACGATTTCCCGGGCCACGATGCAGACCGATCGGCTATGCGCCTCTGCTGGTGGGAGGACGAGAGGCAAAATCTTGTCAAAAAGGTTGCGTAGGTACAAATCCTCAGTCGGTTTAGTAGCCAAAGATGAAAGGTTCGCCACTGCCGGATGTAGTTTGCCTTTCCCCACATAACGGCTAGCGAGCAGAATATCCAGCTCGTCCGAATCGCTCAAGCGGCGCTCGAGTGCAGCACCTCTCAAGGCATTCTCCGACTGGCGAAATTTCTCCACGTGGGCAGTAATTTTTGGCAGAACCCGGCGGACAACTAGTGTTGATATGTCAAGTTGGGTGGCACGAGTGAGGACGTTCTGAAGGCTTTCATGAACAGTCCTACGGAGTGCGTTGGGAAAGGCCGGGGAATCGGATAACTTGGAATACCAGACAAGAACAAAATCTCGAATAATCAAGTTTAGAATGTCATGAGCAAGGGCGGATGTTTCGAGGGAGCATTGTTTAATGGGGGGAAGGTCTTCTTGTGCAGACCATTGAATACGTGTTAGGTTGGCCTGCCACGCAGCCGGGGTTGCAAACGTCAATGAGCGAGACGCAGCTCGAAGATTATTGGCCTTGGTTCTCTGGGGTCGTAGCCATTCAGCTAATAATGCAGCAATTATACCGGAGCAGACAAATATTAATAAACCAATAAACAGTAAAAGTGGGCTCAAGAGCAGGAGAGTTATTGGCGAAAGCGCAAAACGAAGAACCAGAGGAAGACATGTGAGAAGCACGACAATATAAGCTA
>JAYRCO010000309.1:0-31494 GCA_037042815.1 Ceratobasidium papillatum | reverse complement strand
GAGCCTGTGCCGTAGACACATGCCAGTCGTGATGCGGCGGCAAAAGTGTTGTTCTCGGAATTTGGCATGGGATTGTGGCTTCGGTCGGGAAACGGAACTGCGTGCTGGTCTGAGCAGAGAATACAACCCGACGCACGCAATATGACTGTTAGAAATTATGCTCCACCGTATAACTCAAATCTAGCCCCATTGAAAAACGTTCTTTACTGTTTCAACCCCTACTTTTGCTCTTCGCCATGGTTGTGCCGTTCACCCCTAAATGCTGTTACTTGGAACAAGCCAGAGGAATCGAGGGGGTTTGCGATCTTGTACTCAATAGGCCCAAGGCCCGAAATGCTCTTTCTGTTCAACTAGTCGACGAACTTGCAGAGGCGCTGGACATGGCAGCTAGTGATCGACAGTGAGCAGCACGAGGGTCTTGCATACTAAATACATTTGCTCATACTATCTACTAGCATACAAGTCCTTATAATTCGTTCGTCCAGCGATACGGCCTTTTGTGCGGGTGCAGACTTGATTGAGAGGCGCTCTATGACGGAAGCCCAGGTTGAAGCGTTCCTTACCAAACTCAATCGTGTACTCTCAAGGCTCGATTCTTTCCCGATTCCTACTATTGCTGCGATAGACGGTCCAGCGCTGGGCGGTGGACTTGAACTGGCATTAACATGCGATTTCCGAGTGGCAGGTATGAGTATCTGATAACCGACGAATGATCTTGCTCTGACGTCGTCCTAGGGGGTAATGTAACGAAGATGGGATTCCCAGAGGTCAGTATCTGATAACAGTTTTGTAGCCGTCTAACTCACGCCTACACAGGTAAAGCTTGGGGTGATACCAGGAGCGGGTGGGACCCAGCGTGCTCCACGGGTTATTGGGCTCACCCGAGCAAAAGAGGCTGTCTTCACAGGCCGTATGCTCGATGCGCATGTCGCCAAAGAATGGGGTAAGCCATTCACGGCAAAACATGAGCACTCGCTGAACATTCACCCCCAGGATTGGTCGATTACGTCGCCGACGTACCGATGACAGCGTACAATCGTGCGTTGGAGCTTGCGGCGGAAATGGCAGGGGGAGGCAAGTTTCATTCCAAAGAATACTAAACTAGATGGACTGAATGCATTATTCAGCTCCGCTGGCTCTTCGAGCAGCGAAAGCATCGATGTCACTCGCACTTGAGGTTCCGCTTGATACAGGCCTGGAGCACGAGAGAGCTTGCTATGAACCGCTGCTATCCACGCGGGACAGGGTTGAGGCACTTGATGCATTCCGAGAGAAGCGGGCGCCTGTATTCCGGGGGGAGTGAATCTGGGCGAATGTAGTCGGCATGTCGGCCGCGAAAGCATGTATGCGTACAAGTCCGATGTCCGATATATGGGAGTGTGAAAAACCTGAAAATTCAACTGAACAGGTGGTGCGATTTCCCCACACGTATGACGCTTGGCTACGTACACCATCTGAGGAAGGGGACGCTTGCTCCCCATCTAATCTACAAGCGATAAGATTTGCACAGGCTTCGGTGGACCTCGGACACCGTCCGATTTATCAGATTGTAACGCAATTTCCGATTTGCGCTTGACTTCGTCATGTCTCGACTCTGGATGAGCCAACCGGCTCTATCCATGTCACGGCCCCATGCGGAAAGAAACGCGAAATACGAAAGAAAAGAAAAGAAGTGCGGCTCGTCATCTTGTTCCCAGTCTGTTATTCTCCCCCTACACCATGGGTGTCGCCGATCCTCTTTCAGGATATCGCTTCCAAGCTCTACCGGACCTCTCTGGACTTAGAGACCCGCCTCGTTCAATAAAATCTGCAGTCCGATCCGTGAACTTTGGGCCCAATGAACAAGCAAAAGCGCGCCACGTTGGCGTTGGCTTGCAAGCGCTTATTCGTGCTGCCTTTGCCCGCGTGCTCTTGGGCTACATTGACTCGCCCGAATTTTTGTTCGCAGAGGCTTCGTCGGATTCGGACCTCGAAAATTCTCTCACTCTTATTCGATGCAATTTAGCAGAGTTCAAGACATGGTCCGATTTTGCTCAGCAACTTGAACAACATGCACGTTCCGATGTCAAGGTTTCTGTCGAGTCCGTTCGCGCCACCCTCGATTTACCTGCCGGGAAAAACTCTTTGCCTGCTCGTTTTGTCAATGGAGCACTTAGCGGGATGGAGCCTGCCGGGTTAGACGGGGTACTGCTGCTCGGGTTACCTCCAGTCGAAAGCTCGGAGGTCTCGCGTTCAAACCATACCACGCTTGAGCTATGGGCGATTTGCGATGAGGCAATTGTGTCGCAAACTGCTCTCGATATATATCTAGACCAAGTCTGCGCTACGGTAGAATACGTCCTCGACAACCTTATCACCTCCCCCACCTCGGTTATCCCACTACCGCGAAAACTACAGTCTGCCTACGAGGAGACTTATGACGGATCCCGTGCCCACGTCGTCGCCGAATGGCTTATTCGCAACGCGAACCAACGCCCTCATGCCGTCGCACACGAAATCTACAGAACCTTAGACGAGTCACCAACAATTTTGACTTTTGCGGAGCTCAACTGGCGCAGCAATCGTCTCGTTCACTGGTTTTTACAGCATGGAGTGCAGCCAGAGGACAAGGTGGCCGTTTGTCGCTCTCGGGATGAACATTTTTACGTTGCAAACGCAGCTCTCTTCAAAAGCGGCGCTTGTTATGTGTCGGTGAGTACTGCCTCTATTATCGGCGGTCGGTTTCACTAAAGCAATCTTCTTGCACGCTAGATCGACCCGGAGTTACCTCTGGAAAGACGACAGTTTATTGCCCGAGATAGTGGTGCCAAGTTTGTAATCACTACTGCTCAATTGGCTCCGGATTTTGGTGATGCTGCGTTGGTATTAGAGGACAAAAACGTCGAGGGCGAGCTCGCTGAACAACCGGACGAAAACGTGTGTTATGCCCAACTGGATTCGCTAGCATATCTGCTTTACACTTCTGGTGTGTAGATCGTGTATAATTTTGTATGCGTTTGAACTAATCTTTGCTATCTAGGGACAACTGGAACGCCAAAAGGTTGTTTGCTAAACCATAGGGGTGTATACTGGGCCATTGAAGCGATGTGCACATATCCTAGGCCAATAACGCAGCCTGATACCGACAAGCGACTTGCTCTAGCATGTATGTCGTTCCTTCATAATATGGTGCCTGCTTTATACTGAACATCGTATTTTAGCCATTGCTTTTGATGTTCATATTTCTGAAATTTGCCAAGCGTGGTGCCTTGGTATTCGTCTTGTGAGCGCACCTCGTTATGAGATTCTGGCGGACCTTCAAGAGAATCTCATCAATCTCGGCATCACTCACGCTGGAATGGTTCCGAGTATGATTGAGGCCACACTCACCGGCCCTGATGATCTTCCCCTCAAGTATTTGGTTTCTGGAGGAGAAAAGATATCTGATTCCGTGAGCTATATACTTCCATGTGGTTAACAACTACCTCATACATCTTTGCAGCTTTTACGCAAATGGGCAAATCACCCATCGTTGATTTTGGCAAACTTCTACGGGTAAGCCCTTTGGTTAACGCTTGGTCGTGGCTAACGTGCTCTGGGTTTAGCCCCACCGAAGCAACAATCGGTTGCACTTCTCGTCTCATCAAGCAGACAGATCGTAAAGAGAATATTGGCCACCCGTTCCCATCTTGTAGGGCGTATGTTGTTGACGCCTCTATGAGCATAGTCCCTCGTGGCAATCCTGGGGAACTCGTCGTGGAGGGACCTTTGGTCGGTAAAGGGTACCATAACTTACCCGATGCGACCGCGAAGGCGTTCAAGAACTGGCCGAGCGAAAACTGCAACGCGTATCGTACTGGGGACCTAGGTGAGTTACTGACACTCAAAGTATCCAGAAGCTAACATGTCGACAGTCCGCATGATGCCTGACGACACAATCGAAATAATGGGTCGAATCGATACGCAAATCAAGCTGAGAGGCGTTCGTATCGAGAGTGAAGGCGTCTCGAACGTCCTTCGCAAGGCTTCGGAACAACCGCTGGACGTAGCAACTTTGATAGCAAAGCATCCTGACTCTGGATCCGAACTGCTCGTTAGCTTCGTCGCGTTCGGAGATCGCCAGGTCCCTGTTTCTGAAAGGCGTTCCGGGCGCGTTGAATTGGCTCGAGATTTCCCACTGCAGCTTATGCAGTCACTCAAGGCTATGGCTACGCGCGAGCTGGCTGTATATATGCGCCCTTCTCACATCATCCCACTCGCATTTCTTCCCTTGAGCCTAAACATGAAAACAGATACGAAGCTTCTTGC
Source organism: Ceratobasidium papillatum (assembly GCA_037042815.1). Taxonomy (NCBI): domain Eukaryota; kingdom Fungi; phylum Basidiomycota; class Agaricomycetes; order Cantharellales; family Ceratobasidiaceae; genus Ceratobasidium; species Ceratobasidium papillatum. The sequence continues at coordinate 27,207 of JAYRCO010000309.1, read as the reverse complement.
AGAATTCTTCCGCTCTACTCCCGTCCCCACCTTGCTGGAAGCGCAAAATGCGCGTAACTCTGTCTCGGTAATCAACAAACGAGATCTTGATTCGAACCAACACTCGATCGCACAGATTGTCTCTCGACTTTCGAAGACGCCGATCGATGTAATTCAGGCAGACTCTAATCTCTTTGAGTGCGGCATGGATTCGATCAAACTTAGTGCGCTTGCGCGAGAGCTTCGCGCACTCCGGCCTAGGTCCCGCATAACTGTTACGAAGGTTCTATCCAACCCAGTTCTGTCCGACCTTGCGCAATTGTACCAGTCTTCTGACCAGGCTGATTCGATTGACGATAGTTCCGTGTGCGACGAATTTGACCGGAAATGGCGTGTTGTGGCCGAGACTATTTTTCGCCCTGAGGATATTGAGGCCGTTCTTCCGACTTTCCCAGTTCAAGATGGTGTCTTATTTCAAGCGCTGGTTTCTCCATCTCAGTACATCCAGCACTTTGCTTATCGCATCGAACCACGTGTAACGATCGAGGACCTCCATCGAGCTTGGTCTGACGTTATACGCCGGCACCCAATATTAAGGTATGTTGTACGTTGCTCTGAGTATATACCTACTCACAGTGATGTCCTAGGGCTGCATTTGTAGTTGAGGGCACGCCGCTGCAAGTGGTTTTGAGGCCTGGTGTAGTTTATGTACCGCTTAGTACTCATGATCAAAGTCCGAATATCGAGCAAGATACCTTCGGCTCCTGGTTCAAGTCTTCTGAAATGCGTCGTATCGCAGTCGAAATCAACGACGATATGACCACTCCGGCCTTTCGCATCAACATATACGGTGCCAACGACAGGTTCATGGTCGTGTCTCTAAGTCATGCGATATATGACGGGATTGTCGTTCCAAACCTCATGGCGGATGTCGACGCAGCCGTGGCTGGGCAGAGATCTCAAAAAAGCGAACAGCTTCAACCAATCCTTGACGCGATTGATGCTACTCAGCATAACGCTCAGGAGTTCTGGGTTCACAAGTTCAGCCAAGTCGACCTCAAGTCTCAGATAATGGGACGATCAACCGAATCGAGCCCAAAACATATCCGCCGAACATTTTCTACTATCTCTTATGAAGCACTCCAGTCTGCTTGCCGTTCAAAACGTACCACAATGCAGGCATTGGGATGTGCATCCTTCGCGCTCGCTGGCCGTGATTATTTTGGCTGGCAGGAAAAAGCACTCTTCGGCGTATGTTATGTTCCATCTAGCGTTAGCTAGCACTGCTCACGTTTGATTATAGATTATACGATCCGGACGGTCTTTGACAATAGACGGAGTCGAAGCTGCTGTTGTTCCACTCGTATCGGTAGTCCCGTTCCTACTCAGCATGGCTGGAAAGCTGGCTTCAGATTTACTTCAAGAGTCACAGGCAGAGCTCATCTCGACTTCAGCGTACGAACACACGCCTCTAGGTCGTATCCAACGCTGGATCGGATCACAGTTGCTATTCAACGCGCTCTTCTCGTGTCGGATTGAGGAGTCGCGAGTCTCGTACAGATCATTCAAACATCTCCAAACAGATTCGCCTCCCCCAGAGGTAAGCTTCTCGATTGACTGTTTGAAACTTGAAAGTTTATTACGCAAAAGTTTGCTCTCGCTGTTGAAATGCTAGCCAATCCTCTATCGAATACTATGGAACTAAGGGTAGCATTTACGGAGGATATTTCTACCACTGATATGGACGACATCGTATCGCGAATGGAGTCACATATGGAATATTTCTGTAATGCAGACTCTAGCATTCAGTCTCCTCTTTCATCCACAAGTGTGATCACATCCGCCAAGCCTTCAAGCAACGACCCAGAGACTTCTGAGCCCAATAAGGTGGATCCCGCTCTCGAAAAGTCTATTATCGCTATCGTGGCATCGTTTCTAAACGTGGAAAGCACCCTAGTTGGACCGACGTCTTCGTTGGTTTCCTTAGGTTTGACATCCCTAAAGGCCGTGGCGTTGGCTCGCAAACTGAAAGATTCGAGCTTCATGGTCTCTGCAGTCGATATCATCCAGGCGGATAATATTCGAGGGATTGCTTCCCAGTGTGCAAATGGGCCTGCCCTATCTGAGGGCTCGAAAGGAGGACAGGAATGGCTGGATGACCTCCATCGCGAAATAAAGGAGGAGCTCCTTGTTGATGGGCTGCGACTTACGTCCAAAGACCAACCCCGAATTCTTTGCGCTACCGCGTTACAAGCCGGCATGCTATCGCAAGTAAGCAACTCAATCCTAACCAGAGACATTTGATGTTGATGTTTCTCAGACTATCTCATCTAGCGACCGCCTATATGTCCATGGATTTACGTTCAAGCTGCGACCAGACTGTTCTATTGAGAAACTGAAAGCTGCTTGGCAGCAAACGATACGAGAAACAAGCATCTTACGCACTTCTTTTGCATTTGCAGCAGATTGTGGTCGCTGGGGTCAAGTTGTGCATTCCGAATTTGACCTTCCTTGGTCCTCCAAATCCTTCAGCAACCCGTCTAGTGCTCTTTCCGAACTTATATCGACACTTCCGTTCCAAGAAGTCGAAGACTTCTCACGACCACCTATACACCTCTGCCATTCTACGTTTGAAAATGTGGAATATCTCTTGGTCGTCCTGCATCATGCTTTGTACGACGGCATGTCGTTGCCCCTGTTGTTCGACCGTGTTCGGACCATCTATTATGATAAGGAAACTCCATATTCAACTTCGTTCCATGATCTAGTACCACAAATTCTAATGCAAGAGCACGATGGGACGGCCTATTGGGCTAAACAATTGCAAGAGGCTCCGCCTTTTACTTTTCCCCGGAAAGTTGGTGCATCGGGAGGTGCATGGCGAAGTTCAGCGCGATGCGACGTGGATTCGACTGAAATCGAACGCACGTGTCGACGCTACCAAGTCAATGTCCAATGCCTCGGACAAGCTGTTATGGCCAAGGTTCTATCGCAGATGCTGAATCAACGCGACGTGGTATTTGGACAAGTGGTGTCCGGGCGTATGCTTCCTGGAGCAGAATCCGTCATTGGGCCCGTTTTCGTGAGTGTCTAAATCAGTATATGCTAGATATGTCTTATAGTTACTTATAGAACACAATCCCGTGTCGTGTTGACATGTCGACATCCAAGAGCTATGGTGACTTGCTGCGGAAATTCCAACGTTCGAACAATGAAAGTCTGACTTATCAGCATGCTTCGTTGCGCGCAATCCAGCGTGAGCTGGGAGTCAAATATCTGACGGATGCGCTCTTCCTGTTCCAACCCGACGCCTCTGTTGAAAGCGAGCTTACCCCCATATGGGAATCCTTAGAGAACGCGAATAAAGACGAGACCAAAGCACAGGTTAGTCAGACTGAATTACTTCAAAACTCGTGAAGCTGAATCTTGTTGCGATTGGGTAGTATGGTCTAAATGTCGAGCTGCATCAAACCGTATCTGGATTCTTGATTCGGGCCTCGTGCCGAGCCGATGTTATGGATCGTACAGAACTTTCGGAACTGTTAGATCGATTCAGCCATGAGCTACGCAACGCCGTCCTTCATCCTACTTCGTCGATATTCAATGACTCACTATCTATTCTTGCATCTACCAATCCTACACGCAACTTGCCGGCTGTACAAGAGCCAGAGAGCCGCATAGAACGATCCAACACAGACGACTCCGAGTTCGATGGATGGTCTACTGACCAGCTGAAATTCAAGGATATCGTCATTAAGTTCACCAAGGTACCTAGCTCGACTGTTCGGCCATCCTCGCAGCTGGCTTCTCTAGGTCTCGACTCTATATCCGCTATACAGCTTGCCGGGATAGCGAAACGTGCTGGTATTAGTTTGTCTGCCACCGACGTCGCTGGGAGTACTACACTAGCCGATGTTGCCAAAATCATCGCGAAGCGCTCTGGATCTACCAAGCCACAGCCTCTCAATGCCTCCGTGGCAATGCGACCTCTTCTCGACGAACACGTTACAAATCAAGTTCGTCTGGCTCTGCCCGCTAGCCTACGAGATTTCGTGGAGGATGTTTTGCCTACAACTCCTGGCATGGATTTTATGCTATCAGCTTGTTATCGCAGTGGCGGGTGGCGGTTCCAGCATGTCTTTGCGTTCAAGGTCTCTGGGGGTACGGACGCTTCCAAACTGTACATCGCATGGGATCAGTTGATACAACGGCACGCGATATTGCGCTCAGTGTTCGCGAACGTAGAAAGGCAGAACGTATTATGCGTGCTCAGGCCTGGAGTAGTTCACACCCCATGGACTAATGCAATTGTTGGCGGCAATCGGAGTGATCTTGAAGAGGTTGGCCAACGCGCACGATCTTTGGTCACTAACCCGCCTCAGCTCCGTGGGGGTCCAGCCGCGGGTATAACCTATTTGCATGGGAAGGAATCGGATTACATGATTTTGGGTATGCATCACGCATTATATGGTACGCATTGCTTTATTTTTAGGCCGGGCTCAGCGATTATGATGTAAACGTCCCGCATATAGACGCATGGAGCTTCAACATTCTGATCAACGACCTACAAGACCTCTACTCAGGGAAACCTTTGACAAACGGAAACGACCTTGCGTACCTGGCTCGGACAATCGCTTCGCCTGAGAACCGGGACGAACAGCGAGCCTACTGGCAAAGTACATTTGATGGCTTCCGGTCCTCAATTGTCGAATCCACTCCGAGGCAGTCTATGGTGATCCGATCTCCTACCATCAGTAAAGAGCTACGCCAGCAGGTGAAGATCCCGCTCGCTCTTCTGTTCGGAGCGCTACAAGGACTCTTGGCCACTCACCAATACGTTTCTCGTCGAGCTCGCGGCGTCTTTACGAATCTGGCGTTAGCGGCCAGTGCCTGTCTCTCGATCTTTGCACTTGCGCGCATGCTCCCACTTTTCCGTTCATTCCCTTCGCGCGACGATTCAAGCACGGATTCGACTATTACACCCCGAAAAACACACACGCATAGCGTTTTCCGTGATCTCGTGTTAGAGTTCAGCGCCCTCCAGGCTAGAGCTACGGAACGCAACTTGCCACTGCACATGGTTCTGCTCGCTTGCTGGGCGAAGGCTCAGGCAAAGCGCTCTGCAGGCGGCAATAAAGATGTTGTCTTTGGATTGATACACAGCGGGCGCGGGCTGGACGGCGTTGAGGAGATTGGTGCACCTTGCATCAATATGCTACCAGTATACGTCCGTGATGCTCTCGGAAACAACGCCTTTGTTGTAGCCGAGCGACTACAGGCCGACCTCAAGCTTCGTTCACCTGTGGTCGAGCAGAGCCGTCTTCAGGACGTAAGCTCATGGATTGGGGCGCCTGGGCAACCACTCTTTCATTACTTTGTCAACTTGCTGAGAGTACCGTCTTCGATCGAGGGTGGCAAGACTTCGGGAGGTGTGTTGGAACGCATAAAGGTTGGTGCCATTACCCGATTTAGATACCAAATGACTCATCTATCCTATCCGTAGGTGCCTGTCGATTCAAGTTCGGTTCGCACAGCCGATCCTAGCGCCTTCCAGACCTCATCATTCCCCGCTATGGGAGAAGTTTTAGTGCGTTTCCTCAATCTGTTCATTGTGCCCTTTTCTGACTAGCAACAACCAGGACGACTGTATGGTTGAAATATTTTTCGACAGTAAAAAGGATAGTATAGGGATGGAGATGACTTGCCAGGCTCATACCATGACCGAAATTCAAGCTCGGGAGCTCGCAGAGGCATGGGCGAAGGAGGTCCGTGATGCTTTCAGTTCGTAAACAATTGAATCGGATCGGGCCGGGCTTTGAATTATATATTCGTTAAATTCAATACAAACGCATTTATGCAGTATTTATGCCTTCCTGGGCCTAGGTGGGGTCGTGGGGCCGACAGCAGCCTGTCTGATGCAGTGGGGCAGTGGCGGGTCCGACCGGAAATCGGGTTATATAAAGGATTCTCAACAGGGACAAACACGTGTGCCCGGACCGTGCTTTTGTCCTCTAGTGATACCAATCTAGTCAAGCGTCAAACAATCGCGACTTGGACTATGCAGATCATCGTTCTTGGAAACAAACATCCTTTTATACCAGCGCCTTCAACAATGGTCGGGAGTATATAAGACCGACCGCAACTCGTGTCTCCGACCCCCCTACCCATAGTCTCGCTTGCCTAGGTCCATACGGGTTCTAGCCCACCTTGATCAATATTCTCGCTATCGCTCATCGCAGTTCAGATATCAGACTCTTGGACCTGGTCTTGTACTTGCAGAGTAATTTACGTCTCAAGGCTTCTTGACTTGAGGAGCGATCCTGCATCCGAAGCTTATAAAATTCCGACTACAAATACCGCTAAGTCGCCGGGCACCCCTCACAAAACAACCAACAGCCTCCTACTACCCCCTTCAACATGATCCTAGAACTTGCATCTGATAACCCCCTGCACACGCTGATTCGTATTCCCAGCACGGATCATGTGCTATACCGAATAGCATCGGTCCAGAATTTAAACCACCTCAACGACTTGCTGGGCTGGACAACGACGCTTTCTACGCATGCCTCCAGCGGCTCTTCTATCTCGTCTAAAGGGAAGACGCGTCGTGACGTTGCTACTATCCTCTGGGATCACGATGGCGAGACCGTCTCGTTTGCCGAGTCGCCGACAAAAATATCCAGTAACCTTGTTTTCGATTTCCAACAGCGTAGCCAGTGAGTCGCAAACATACCCCCTTCAACCGTATACTCAGCACTGATGTCTTGAACGTAGACGTCCACTGGAAATTGAAGTGCGAGAGGGTTTGATTTGGAAGGGAGACATGAGCGGTCTGCATCTGATGGATGGCGAAGTGGCTGTCGCGACCCTGCGGTCATGTCGCCGATTCATACACGGGAGGCTCGTGCGCAAGGTCATGCAGCGATTTGACGAGCTAGACGTCTCAGACGATGTCATCGATCGAGTTGGTTTGAATGCAATTATGGGTATTTATACTTTTTTATACTAACCGAGTTTGTAGACTGACACTTTACTCGACAGCCACGTTCACTGTCATCAATACTGCCAGGCAACGGCGCTTCGGCATCGTGCCCAGGCGCGCATCTATACCAGATTCATCCGACTCCGAATCGGTTAGCTCTTCTGCAGAATACGAAGACCTCGTTGAACCCAACAGCTCCGAGAATGATTCCGAATATGATTCTGAGGATCCAGATGCCCCTTCTCCCCACTACACCCCTCCTGGTACTGCCCATGGAGCGCCCGTTAATGCGTCCTATGCCTTCGCGCCAACAACTTCTGCCGCTGATGACGTTACGCCTCGGGCTCACCAATCCGGCTTTGACGATGTATTGATTGTGACGCCCGAATCCCGCCGCCCGTCTGCGCAATCTGGAGTTGATGCCGGATTCGAAAATAACTTCAGCCCTGACGCGCCGCCCATGTCCGCCCCTGCTAAGGGCTCATCATCGACTCGCGCCAAGTCATCTCACAAGAGTCGGCCGAAGGACAAAGCAAAGAACGACACTCTCGGACCCCTACCCTCGGCGTTGGCGAGCCTCGGTCTAGGGATACGTTCTGGCCGAAGACGTAGCGCTGCAGATCCGTCACATGCAACTGAGGAGTCTGAGCAGCGACTCAAAAAGTGGGGGAGAAGCCGTGGTCTGTCTTTCTGATGCGAACAATGGTTATCTGTCACGACTCTGATGAATACGTTGATAAACGAACGATACACTGTGTATATATGCTTTTTATTGCTGTGTGTGTACGCTACGGACACTATCTTTTTAGTAATGCGCAATTGTGAAACTCCCTTCTGATTCGTTTATATCTGCGCTAGTGCGAGGGGTCAGCTAAAGTATTCTGAAGCATTGAGTTGAATGTCACGGGTAAACAAACGCCAATGTTTCGTCCAGATTAGGGGCAACGGAATCAGAATGCCAGCCATAACATTTCGAGAACTGCAAGATGTTGGAAGTAAGGTGTGCATAGGTATTAACGATTGTATGATAAAACGAAAGCTACAAGACATAAGTCGGCGGTGCCCATAGAGCTAGAGATGTGTACTAGTAATACAGAATATAAGACGGCGATCCAAGACAGGTATTTTAAACAAAACAACATGTAACCCAAACCAAACATTTAGAACCCGAAGTCATCTCCCATCTTTGCATACCCCCTCATTGCTTTGATCTCACTCACAGGCACCCCAGTCTCCTGGCTCTCGGTCCGCCACTTTGCCTTTTGAGCGCGGCGACGAAGTACTGGGATATCACGATCGTCCATCGACATCTTGCCCTCATCTATAAGGCTACGAACGGTGCTCATATGCTTGTGTTCGCATTCTGAACGTGAATCCCAGTGACGGCTGCGTGCGTCTGGGCGCTTGAAGGGGCGATCACATCCACGGCAAGTGTAGGGAGTCTCGCCAGTGTGCACGCGCTACGAAATCAAAGATTAGGTCAGAACTAAGAACTCGAACGACGTAAAGGGAGAAATTACCTGGTGACGAACCCAATCGTGCTTGCGAGCAAAGTTATTTTTGCATAGGCCATCGCCTGGGTTGGGACCTAGTTCTCGACAGCCGTATGGACGTTCCGGGTCGTTGGTAGGCGCTGGCTGGTTCGACTGGTTACCGCGCCGAAAGTCCTTTGTGGCCACACGCTGAACACCAGAAGATCGAGCCGTGCGCCGAATAGGAGGAGCAGGTGAACCACGGAAGCTGCTCGAGTCGTCGTCGGATGGGCTAGACGGCGGGTACTTGAAGTCGAATAGATCGATCATCGGAACATCAGAGATGGTCGGAGTATATGCGCGAGAGGAGACCGAGGATTCCGGGCTGGTGGTTTGTTCGGTGGTGCTCGACTCGCCAAGGCTCAGTAAAGAGAGCTGACGGACCGAATCGAACGTGTTGAAGCGACGAGTACGGCACAATGACTCCGAGGGTGGCGTGAGCAGGCCGAGATTCGCGTCTTCAAACGGCAACAGCCTGTCGACCTTTTGGGGAGTGCTCGGCTGAGAGTGGGGCGGAGTAACGAGCTGGGATGAATCGACAACAACAACAGGGGTGGGGCTAGGGCTCTCGCCGGTGGGCGACCCAGACCAGTCGCCCAGAAAGTCTTGGAAGTTAGGCGGAGGGGCCATAATATCTGCCGGATTGCAGGTAATCGGAGCGACGGCATCAGTCGACGAAGTATGGAGGGAGTAATCGTAAACAATGCCGTCGGCAGGCCCGCCAAAGAAGGGTTCGAGGTCGTTGAAGTCGATCCAATCAGAGGCAAGCTCTGTCGGTGGCGGAGCGCCCAGGTAGTTGCTGAACATCGCGTCAATGTCGTTCAGAGAGAAGTCTGTGGTCTATCGCCCGGTCGTTTGAGCATACAAGGCGCGTAGTAGAGAGTCGATGGTACTCACATAGGCCATGATGAATGAGTCGGGTATTAGGGATTAATTAGTGCTAAAAGCGATGTCGAAAGTCGTGTAAATCGTATCTGAAACGCATACCAATGGTCAGAAGCGATGAAAGCTATGTCGGCGGAGTGGAACTCACAGTATTCCGCTTCCAGCGCGGTCGTAAAGTCAGAGGTCGTCAAGACACAGATGTATTCAGGAGAGGAGGAGAGAAGTGGTTGAAACTGACACACCCACCCCGCCCTCGACGCGCATTAAGTACGCCTCGGCCGTGGAGTCATCATCGACTTTCTCCGGTTGTTCGAGTAGCGCACGAAACTAAGAACGAACGCTCGCGAAACTCCGTAACGTCTACCCGCCAGCTTTTCGCCCGATTAGGGCGAGTCTTTCATCACAAATCGGGAAGGAGTTACTGCGTGGAGGCTATAATCGGTAGGAATCCTTGTTCGCGCGAGGCACGAACACGCGCAGTAAAGCTTGAGCTCTAATCGACGATCCTACAAAGAAGATCGTTGCCAAAAGCAGAGCGTTCTTTGTTGCTCAACCAGGCGCTGAGCCAAATGAGCTTATGTCAGTTGGAGGATCGTGCCAAAAACAAAGGGATCCACTCGCTGTTCGTCACATTCACGAAATTAACGCGCAGACGCGCCTCCCACACGTGTAAGAAAAGGTGTGGCAACATCGTTCGAGAACTTTCGAAGTTATCAATCTATGGCTTTGAACACTGACTTAGAGTTTGTTGATCGCAGTTCGCTGGTTAAGGAGCCGAACCGGCAATACTTGTCGACGTTTCAGGCTGAATCACATATACTGAATTTCAAGGGAGAAATGAGGATAAACTCGCCTAGAATACTACAGCAATAGTGCAAAACACAAAGAATAGTGACAGATAGCAACCCAAGAACCTCCAGCCCAATTACTTTTGGTAGGACCATACGTTCTTCAACACTGCAAAAGTCCTCGATCAGACGAATTGAATTAAACCTCTATAATCTACTCACAGCCTGCCCTTGTTGCCAACCTGTTTAAACTGTCATCAGACTCTCCCTGAGATCGGACCTGTCCGCAGAGAGCGAACGAGGTGGAGGTACCGAGCGCCTTGCCGTTCGCATCGACGTCAGCAATGCTGATTTGGACAGAGGCGTGATCCTTGGAGGTGATCAGTCGGTCTTGAGTAGATACCTGATTAGCCTTTAAACACACGGTCAGATAACATTAAACATACTGGTCGCCGCGCATTTGCGAGGGACATAGAGATCAACAAGTACACCCTATGGCCAGATTCATAATTAGCTATCGATATCACACCTTTTTGTTTTATTCACCTGATCGTTCTCCATTTTAGCTCGATAGATTCAGCGAAACGGCGTCGACGGCGAGTGTGTGGATGGTAGTTTGGATCCGCCGAGTGGCTGGCTGAGTAGTACCATAAGCGCCAATGGGGGCATAGCCACAGCCTAACCTCGACGCGTACCTGTCATGTCCTTTCGTTTGGCACTTCGCCAATATGTCAATAACATAGATGAGCTAGGTCATGACTTACTGCTCAGTCAAAGCGAGGGCTGTATAACAATATTTGACAAATATCCAAAGGTATGTTTACAGCCACCAATGGAGTATCGAATGCATCTTGAACAACACACGGACGTATAGGCTATGTTTCATTTTCTTGTTTTACCAAAGCTCAAGCCAGATCTTACAGCAAGCGCTACTACAAATCTCGCCACACTGCTGAAATGGGACAAAGATGGCGCCTTGAAATGCCTTAAAGAGATGCAGCAAGACGCTGAAACCACCAAGAACATGATTGAAGATGAGATGACGAAGAAATATGGGTTCAAGTGGGATGTCTGGATGGGATTTCATGCAGTACCTTCGATGGGTGAGCTAATAAATGTATTAATACCCAAGACATCCATTTCACAGCATGGTTTCAGACCACGTCCATCTGCATGTCTTGTCTTCCGATCTTTGTGCCCCAGCCCTCAAGAAGAAACACCACTATAACTCGTTTCGACCGGACCTAGGATTCTTCTTGCACCTTGAAGATGTGTTGGGCTGGTTCGAACTGCCGACGGCAACACCGTTTGCCAAGGGGCCAACCTTCGAACAAGTAGGCGCGTTCCTTCCGCTCATGAGCACGGCTTCTGACCGAACAAAACCTTAAGAAGGCAGCATTATCGGCTCAAAAATACGAGCCACTCCTGAAAAAGGATTTGGAATGTTTTAAATGCCAAGAAACATTCAAAACACTTCCTCAGCTGAAAACTCACCTTCAGAGAGAGTGGAACGACCTCCGTGCCGAACGCGGGCCGAAGAAACGTCTTAAATCTAAGGACAAGACACCCGAAATAAGTGAGCCATGAGTTATTTATGGTCGGGCCATAGGCACCATATGGCTGGGATTGGGTCGCTTATTTCGTGGCTCTGTATCATTACGCTCCCGATCATTAAAATATTCCTGCTTGAGCACTACCGAGGGGTCGATTATGTGGCGTGGCCGCAAGAACCAACGGGCAAGGTAAATGAAGTCCGGTCTGCCCGTTCGATCCAACGCAGCGTTGTGGTGGAACTGAGGCGGCTTCGACTCATGTGGATGGAGAAAGCTGGGGCTCCGGCCGCGTGCCTTTGGCGGCTGAAGCAGTCGAGCTCGTTGAACCGTTGATCTTGGCCACCGTACCTTTCCTCAATAGGTGACGAGAATATCAGCTGGGCAAAGGAGTCCGTGTGCACGAGACTCGGCGATAGTGTTCAGCGAGGTTCGGCCAAGTTTCACTCGGCTCCTGTTGTGGATGATACACGGTTCGTTTCGGCGAGGTGGATCGTAGCTTGTAAACGTAAAGCGATCGATGATCGCTAGAGACTGGAGCACCAGGACCGTGGGTGGTGGCTGATATTAGGGGCCACTGAGACAATTCTAGCCAAGCCGTGGGGTATTTTATAAGAGGATAGATAATATACAAGCGAAGACATCTAGCAATAGGTAAGACAGTATGTCGGGTGGAATATAGTACATCCAAATGAAGTGTCGTGTTCGACAACAAAATAGGAAAAGAATAGAGGTTTGATCATGTTTTCCGATCAATGACATAATCAGAGGCGCCTAAGCGATCGGACCGGTTGCACCTGTTCAACCACAAGACTCTCAACGGATTCGGCAACGCTTATCCTTATGGTTTAAGTATCTACGCCATCCATATAGATCACATATATAACTTCAGGTACGCATGGTCACGGTATTTCGCGCTCCAGATTTATCCATATACCCGCAGCCAGCACGTCATTATAACCTGTGCTTGACTCACAACCGGCCCAATCGGCTTGTCCTTACCACCACCATCCTACAACATGGGAGAAACACAAGTGATGCGGCCTACCCTCTGCTGGTTTCGGCTGCTCAAATGCGCCTTTTTCTGGACATGTGTAGTGATGAACTCGTGAGTGCTGAGCCTTTTACTGTTCATTCGCTTGTCAGCTCATCAACTGGAACTGAAGCATCACTGCGGGGGGTATCTTTTGCTTCCCTTTATTCGCGCCTTATTTGGTACAACACTTGCACCTCACCCAGCCAGAGCTGTCAAGCATTGTCCTCGCGTGAGCGAGTCTCTCGTCTCAGTCTTTTGGATCATCTGACCCTAGTTGCATGAAGCGGAATGATGGGACAATACCCATTTGCTGCAGGTTGGGGAATGCTTATCGATCGCGTCGGTCCTTGGGCGTATGTAGCTTCAAAAATCATGAAAATATACTTGTCTTACTAACCCCGCCTTTTGATGACAGGTGTTCGCTAACAGCGTCTTTCCTGTTTTCCGCGTCGTTTGGCACTTTCGCCTACTTGATTGAGCATGAGGGCATATCCTCTCATCGGTGGCTCGTGATTCTCTTCTTTTTGGCCGGCTCAGCCGCGGTTTCTTCGTATTTCTCCGCGCTTTTCGCCACTCGCACTCACTCGGCACCCGGCGGTCTCGCAACTAGCATCCCTCTCGCACTCTTTGGTCTTTCTCCACTCTTTCTCTCATACGTCGCGACATTACCGGGATTCCAGCTTGAGACTGGAGATCTCAACGCTCCCAAGTTTGTTGCGTTCTTGGCCGTGGGAGCTGGCTCGATCCATCTTATCAGCGCATTTGGGCTTCGAGTCCGATATGATGTACCGCATACGGTCCAACAAGACGCCCTCGACACACAGTTTCCTGATGAGGATGTTGCTGAGAGAACACCTTTGTTAAAGAAGCTGCCTACGTCATCTGGCAGTCCGGCCAGTACCAGCTCGACTTTACATGACATCGAAGATGATGGGTCTGTGCTCGGGCTTTTGTCTGACTCGTCCTTCTGGCTCTTCGCCGCTGTGGTTCTCGTCATCACTGGTTCAGTGAGTTGTCTCCGATCCCACCTCGCCGATCTACTCAACTTACATTTCATCATAGGCCGAAATGGTCATCTCTAACATTGGCTCCATTGTGATGACCCTTCCAGGATCCGAGAATGCGGCCACGCAGGTTCGTCTGATCTCCATCGCCAACACACTCGCGAGGTTGTGCTCTGGGCCACTCGCAGACTTGGTTAGCCCGCTTGGCGTGAAGGATACATGCGGCGCTTACAAGTTCCCCACGACTCGGCGACTTAGCCGCATGATTTTCCCATGCTGGGCATTGATTTGCCTATGCGCTGTTTATTTGTGGACGGCGTTTGGTGTTCAGTCAACCAATAGTCTGCAAGTTTTGTCGATCGGAACTGGGCTGGCTTATGGAGCTGTCTGGGCAGTTGTGTAAGTCATTCAATCGACGTCTCGCAGTCTTTGGACTAATATGATGGGTCTAGGCCAAGCATCACTGGGACCGTATGGGGGTTCCAGAACCTGGGACGGAACTTTGGGATTGTGTCCTATGCGCCATTTGTCGGGACCCCGATCTTTACGTATCTGTACGCCTACATCGGGAATGAGGCGTGTCACGGCCGCAGTTGCTGGAGCACCACGTTTGTGTTCTGTGCGGCCGCTACGGGGGTAGCATTTGTTGGAACAGCGATACTTTGGAAGATTTGGCGCGCGAAGATTTAGGAGGTCATTTGAGGCAGGTTGCACTGTGTACTTGTATGTAGGATGTGTCTTTTTAGTATCTTTTTGTACATTTTATTTTATTTCGCGCACTTGCTTAAATACAAAAAGTCTATACCACCAGCTAGATCTCTATGAGCATTTCTGCGTAACTAACCAGAACTTGAACTTTCATTCTGGAAAAAGTAGGCAGTTTCGGGTTGCACATATGGCAGCATATATGTTTAATTCGGGCAGTTGCACAAACGTCAACGAAGATACTGTATTAGCTCGTACCGACAACATTACCTCGATCTTCAGTTGGAATTAATTATACTACAACGCGAGTAACAGAGTTGAGTTTTGGCTAGTGCTGCACTAGTTAACCTTCGTTCCGGACGTGGTCCAGAAAGTAGGACAGGTCGTCAATGGTTTTCAAGTCGATTTCTCGTTCGCCAGCGCTTACATTGACAAGGGCATAACGTACACATTCATTATGTTAGATTCAAGCATACTACCAGTTGACCATGATGATGCTACTCGATAAGCTGAAAGGTTGAGGGCTTAGCGTAAAGTTGAGACTTGCACTGATCTGTGTTTGCTTGTGTTTACACTTTGTCAGCCGCCACTTGAACTTGCTTCACGACAACCACAACACCCGCTGCCATAATGGTCATTCGAAGCCAGTTCAAGAACATGACTTCGCGCAATCGATATATGTTAACTCATTCTGTCTTTCGCTTCGTACCTGCTCATTCTAGCGACGTGCGGCGTAATCTCTCACCCGGACACTCTGGCTTGCCAAATGAGATGATCGGTTGAGTCTTGGCTGATCATCGAATAGCTTCCCACTCTGAGACATTTGTCTTGCTATCCAACGAAGATATGGCACCTTTGGTGCTTTGCATTCATGGCTCTAGCGAAGTACTAGTCTATTTTGCATTATCCGCTTCATGGACCATCTGTTCCAGCCCGGTCTATCTTTATTCTCTCTTGCTTGGCGACGCTTCATGACCACGTTCACTGCGTTCCTTGCTGGATCGATACCCGGATGATGAGTGAGCCTACACCGTCATTGGTACCTTACCAGCCTTTGCGGGTAGAGTTAGCCCTTGCCAGTCTGTATGAAGCACATCGCCCTTTTTCTCTAAGATAAGACAGCCGCAGAAACGACTCGATCTAATGCCTCTCCTCCCCCTACTCTCCACTTTCTACGCACTATGGGCCCAACACCTGATAAAGTTACTCGTGGTGAGCAAGCCCCTGTAGAGGGCTCGCGGCCGCCTCTCCCAGCGTTCAAGGACCTCCCGCTAAAGCCCGAGTATCCTTCACATGCTGCCTGGGGCGTTTGGGGCGACAAGGACGAGCTGGGCACAGTCGTAAGTAGTCATTTACTCTTTGGGAGCCTTGTTTGACCACTCACTATCTCATAGAATAATATTACACCCGCGACAATCCGTGCAGCGTCTAGCGAGGTCCAACAAGGTTTGAGTATTCCACTCAACTGGTCTGCGGATCAACCTAAATAGTACGTAACCTAGCACATATTTTATGTCATCTGGTAATTAACGGGGCGCTTGCATCGTGCAGCCCGTTCTATGAGCGCAGCGGATTTCACCAGGAATTAGTTCCAAAACACCCTAGGACTGTAAACGACGACGTGGTCCATTGTGAGTCTTGGTCCCTTGACTCCTTGCTTTGATCTTCTTATTGAGACTTGCTGGCAGTCAACACGCAGTCTTCATCCCAATGGTAAGCCTCACACGGCTCCAAACCCTTCCATCTTGATTGATCCTAACGCTGTTCTCTAGGGACTCGCTTCGCCACTTTGGCTACCAAGCTGAGCGTGTGTTCTACAACGGTTTAACACAAGACGCCGTGCTTGCCGACAAGAACCTCACACAGAACGGGATCCACAGTATGTCAACCCGGTGCCTGTTACCCTGTCCGTTTTGTTCGGGCTAACCTAGGACATTTAGACTGGGCACGTACTGGGATTGTGGGAAGAGGCGTGCTTTTAGACTTTTATGCGTACGCGCTGAAGCACAATATCGAGTACGACCCATATTCGCGCTATGGTATTACGCTTGCACAGTTGGAGGCTGTAAGGGCTGAGCAGGGCGTCGAGTTCCACGAGGGCGACATCCTGCTCATTCGCTTTGGTAAGTTTATCTACGCATCAAGTTAAAAGAAATTGCATTAATTTAATCATAGGTCACATTGCGGTCTACAACACAATGCCCGACCATCGCAAACAAGAAATAGCCAAGTTCCCGCATACCTGGGCCGGAGTTGGACAAGCCAAAGACGTGCTCGAGTGGATATGGGACAACCACTTCTCGGCAGTAGGCGGAGACGCACCTGCGTTTGAAACTACTCGTAAGTCCGTCTGTTTCTGGCATCCGCAGGAAGGACTGACGTATTCTGGGGAATGTAGCGTCACTAGCCGACTTTCAACTCCATCCTGTGATTCTCTCCGGATTCGGATGTCCGCTTGGTACGTTCTTCCATCCTATTCTAGGAGATCGACGTCTGACATGAGATCATAGGCGAACTATTCGACCTCGAAAGACTCGCAGTAGAATGCGAAGCTTCCAAACGATGGAGCTTCTTCTTTACTTCTGCTCCGCTCAACATCCCAGGTGGGGTAGCTAGTCCACCCAACGCAATTGCGATCATGTAAGACTCGCCGCTCGGGTTGTGTGTGTATTATTAGTTGTGTTGAAATTGAAGAACAGTTCTTTGTATCCGGGTGTGGTCCGCCGTACATACATCGAGCCTTGTGACTTTTATGCTAGATGCGGACTCGGCGCGGCTTGGACTTGAGGTGATACGCTCGACGTCGAGGTATGCGTCACTAAAAAATTTTCTCTATCTGGTCGTTGATGCGTCGGCCTGTGAGCGGACGGTGACGGTGAGTGTTATCGTCAGGATTGACGAGACACTTGGCGTTGTATAGGATCGCGCCCGTTCCTGTCGGACAGCTCAGACATGATAAAGGGGAGACGAGGCCAGTCTAGACAGGATTTGAGCTCGCGACTCGTAGGATCGGCAGTAGCTGACTGGATGCGGTCATGCGCTTGAAAGATAGGATACATATAACCTCCCTCTCTTCGCTGGCCTTTACCACCTCGGTAAATCACATTTACATTTTATTTTTCGAATGACGCATGCCAGTTGTCGATGGAAACGTGCGGTATGCTGGACATTTTCGCAGGGGTGTGTAGTGGCTAATGCGTAAGTCTATAAATGATGTATTGTGTATGCGCTGAGTTTGCGTTGGATAGGTTGACTGGAGGAGGAGTGTTCTTATTCCCTCTGTTTGTACCGTTTTTGAAAGCGCGGTTGAATCTGACCCAGTCGGAGCTTTCGACGATTGTATTGGCGTGAGTCGCTCGTTCTTTAACATGGGGTCGACTAAGAGGGATATATGCGTAGTGGAATGATGGGACAGTATGCATTCGCAGCTGTCTGGGGAGTGGTAGTAGACCGAATCGGACCTTGGGCGTAAGCACCTATCCATCCATTCACCCACATACACGCGTCTCACCTCACGTTTTTTCTTCCATCATCCATTCTAGATGTTCACTCAGCGCAAGCGCCCTCTTTCTCGTCTCATACGGCACATTCGCCTACCTCCTCTCCAACGACAACCCAGACGTATCATACCGCACTCTCGCGTTTTTATTCTTCATCGCAGGCTGCGGCCGCGTCGCATCATACTTTTCAGCCATCTTTTCATCTCGTACGCGTGGTTGTGGACTCGCTACGAGCGTTCCGCTTGCTTTATCTGGCTTGTCTCCGTTGTTTTTGTCGTATGTGGCGTCATTGAGGTTCTTCCAGTTTGATAATGGGGAGATGCTTGATACGCCTCGGTTTATTGGGTGGATGGGTGTGGGGTGTGGGATTGTTCATGTTGTGGGAGCTGTTGGGTTGAGGCATGTGAGTGAGGCTGTGGAGTTTGTGCCTGAGATGGATGGAGAGAGAAGAGCTTTGTTAGGGGAAGGGCAGGTGGAAGGAAGTGATGATGAGGAGGATACTGTCAAGTTGATGAAGAAGCAGAGTGAGGCGATTCGGGCTGGGTGTGTGGTTGTTCATCGGGTTGAGCCGGACGGGAGTGTGGTGTCGCTTTTGAAGGATGGGTCGTTTTGGACCTATGTTGCTGTTGGGGTTGTTATTACCGGCACAGTGAGTATCCCAAAGTGTCTTTTAGCAATCGAGTTGACGAAAGTGGTGCAGGCCGAGATGGTGATATCCAACATGGGCTCGATAGTTATGGAGTTTCCAGGCGGTTTAGAATCAGCTGCCACGCAAGTAAGGTTACTCTCCATCGCTGGAACCGTTGCGCGTCTCTGTACGGGTCCGTTGGCCGATTGGATCAGTCCTCCGATCGACGAAGGGAGCATGTGTGTTTGTGGGCCGATCGAGAGACGGGGTGTGAATAGGATGGTGTTTCCCATGGCGTTTTTGGGGATGTTGGCGGCGGGTTATGTGTGGACTGCGGTGTATGTGAGTAGTGCGGCCGGGTTGTGGGTGTTGAGTGTTGGGACTGGGTTGGGGTATGGTGGGTCTTGGGCTGTGTTGTGAGTCGTTTGGGTCGTTGAGAGGTGATGGGGTTTGACGTTTTTAAATATAGGCCGAGTATTACGAGTACGATTTGGGGAGAAAGGAATTTGGGTCGAAACTTTGGGATCTTGTCTTATGCGCCGTTGGTCGGAACACCGATTTTCACCTACTTGTATGCGTGGTCGACAGAAGTAGGACATCCGGCCAACGTGAATTGGCGAATGACGTTTGTTGTATGCGCTGCTGCGGCTGGGGTGGCTATAGGAGGATGTATAGCGCTTTGGAGACGGTGGGACGGGCGCTTGTAGTGTTGGGCACGTGTTTTGCGTCTGGGTGTTACCTGGACTCCAAGCCTCCTGGTGTGGTCCTCGCTTGAGATGAGATGGGTAGGTGGCGGTGCAACTTTTTTGTTTGTATATTGCTTGTTAGTGAGAGGCGCGCGAGAACCACACCAGGAGGCTTGGTACATTTCGACATCAAATTGTCGAGGATCTCGACAGCCTTTATGAATCGCGTGCTGAATCTGCCGGATAGTGGAAAATAAATATATATGATTTCGATGCTGGTCTCTCGGATGGTACCATTCGTTAAGATTTTGAGTTAGTGGAAAATAAGTACGCTCTCCGGCCAAGAAAATGTTCAAATATATGCACTGACCTGTGCCATTTCAGGATCATCTGGGTCGGGAAAGTTATGGTTTTGGGCTTCTCTGGGACTCTGAGACTCGTCATTGCTACTGGGACTCATGCCGTACAATGTCAAGTGAAAGAAATAAAAGTTTTTCGAGACCGAGGTCCAAGCATGAGCGGGGTTTGAACGCGAACCGCTCGGCGCTTAAGCCGATCTCCATGCCCGACATAGGAAACGTCGGTCTCGCGCAGCCCTCGTTGATCTCCGGTATCATCCATGTAAATTAAATCATAAATACATCCATAACATTTCGAGACTGGGCTACACTACGAATTTTAGATCTCCCAAATTGGCTCCGATTTGAGTGAGCACTTGACGCCAAGATCTACCCCCTCTTTGGGGCCGAAATGTACCAAGCCTCCTGGTGAGACTTGTGCTGCCCCGACTTTGCCTCCCGAAAACAAACAACATCCAAACAAAAAATTGCACCGCCACCTACCTCAACCAAGCACGAGTCACACCAGAGAGGCTTGGATTCCAGGTAAGTCTGGGTGGAGCACCCGAGTTGTTCGTAATTTAATAAACGTAGGCACACGAGGCCATTCGATCTTGGCATTTTGCGTAAAAAATCGGGGAGTTGCCGTTGCCGTTGCTATTGCCCTTTTTCATTTTCTTGTGAAAATCGGATTTTCCCGGCGCTTGGGAGATGAGGAGGGGGTGTTGGCGCTTGTAGTGAGACATCAACCTCGACTTGGATGCAGGCGTGAGGGAGGCGTGAATCTCGAGCTCCATCGTGGTTTCTGCTTTCCAACTTTTGCTCGGATCCCACCCCTCTCTCCACCTCCTCCCCCTTCAAGTGCGGCCGACTCACCCCAGGAGCGGCGAGTTTGTTATGTCCAAGAAGGAGCGCGCAGAGTATCCCCCGTCGAGCAACAGCGCGCGCTACCACCGTTCCTCGCTGCCGCACAAGGGGGCCGGACTGGGCTCCTCGTCGACAAAGGTACAGGTCGTGGGCGACAACTCGTATGGGCCTGAACGGGGGTATGACTCGGAGGCGGTTCGGCACGATGGCGCTCCACCGGTTGTCGCCGCCGGGTACCATACGGAGGGTGTTCCGTCGACGGGCAAGCGTGCGTCCAAGGATCTGTACCGGTCCACGCTTGATCGGCGGGCGCATGGGGTGCGGCTGTCGAGTATGCCTGCTGCGTCCCAGCCCCCGTCGTTTGGCTATCCGTACGACCAGCCTGGGCCAGACCCAGACGACTCGGCCGCAGTATGTCTATGTTTATTTATGATTTATTGTGTGCTCATTTGAGATTGCAGGAAAACAGCTTGCGCCGTGTCAAGAAGGACCGGGACAGCAGGGACAGCCGCCGCCATCGCGACCGGGAGAGAGACGCCCAGTATACTGATCGCCCTGATGGCCGAGCTGTCCCTGCCGATGTCTGGATGCAGCAGGTTACAGAGCCCAAGTCCTCACGCTCCGGCAAACGAGAGTCCCGCTCAGCCCGCCGCCAGGACGAAACCCCGCTCCCGGTCCGTCTGTCCAACTTTTTTTACTTGGTCGTGTGCTGACGCGTTCGATTAGCCCCAGCCAGAACTTCCTAGAACGGTCAGTCTTTGTGTTTGTGCTCCAATGGCGCACCGGCGCTTTTATCTCAGTTTGCTCATTTCGAATATGTTCCAGTATCCTCAACAGACTTCAGCCCAGGTAGACTACCAGAAACATGCACACTCCCAGCAGCCATATGCCTATCCCCAACAGCAACCGTCGAGCTCTGTGCCTTACCGGTCGGTCAACGCCACCCCGGTCCCCCCTCACCAAGACCACTACCGCCCCAACCCCCCAGTAGTCGCACCACCCGACAACTATGCAGCCCTGGTCTCGCCCACCCCAGACAACCAGGCCCAGATCAAGCCTAGGTACGAGTACGTCATAGACGACAGAGCAGGCATGCGCTCGCCCCCACCCATCGAAATACCCCACGCTGTTCCCTACGACCACTACAGCCAACCCGAATCCCCGGCTCTTCCCCTCCCCCGATCACTCGCCCAGCTCAAGGCCGACGGTCTGATCCCGTCTTCGCCGGCGCCCACCCACAGACGCACACATCGCCCGGGCGCCAGGAGCGAAGACGTAAACCCAGCGGGCGGGTTTTTTGCCGACGGTTCCCCATCTGGTCCATATGGCTCGCATGCTGAGCACGCGCGCCCGTCTCTCAGACACCGGCCCTCGAGGAGTGAGCTCGGACTCGGCCAGGTCGTGCCCGGAGACCAACTTGAAGCATTGGTACGCCCCGTACACGTCGGTCGATCGGCGTCTGAAACTATCGTGCCGCAGGCGCAGCAGTTGCCGACAGCTGGGATGTTCGGAGCCGGTCTCGCTGTGACGTCTGCTCGGGGTGTTCCTGCACCGGGTGGGATGGTGATGCACCCTCAACTGCAAGAGTCGTTTGCCGAATCTGCGGATGCGTCGAGGGCACCGGTGAATGCTGCCATGGCCAACGCCGCGATCCACGGATACTCGGGCGGGATACCGGACTCTGACTCGAGTAGCGCCAAGGACAAGGAGGCCTCGTCTCGCAGAACGATGAAGAAGGAAAAGAAGCCCAGGCGAACGTCGAGGCAATCGGAAGTTGTCCCGCCGTTGATATCGCAGGCAGATTTAGCGTATCCGGAGCCGAATAGGCAAACTCAGGCCGAGGCTGTGAGACAGTTGATCATCGAGCCTAGCCCGCCGCCCGTGGTGGTCCCCTATCCATCCGGACGACGTCCGCGCACGACGTCTGGGAGGAGCGCAGGTGTGGTCCAGGATGAGGAGCAGGAGCCTGAACCGGACACGGTCGTGTACCAAACTCCGGAACCGGGCGAGATGAACGGCGCTCGCCGAGCGAGCCGGTCCAGTCTGAGCGCACCTCGGGGCGACGCACTGCTCGGTTCACGACAGGATATGACGTTTGCCGGGGCCGGTGCTGCACTGGGAGCGCCGCGTGGTGATGGAGGCTATGAGAGTCGTGCAGCAGGCGTGGAAGTCTCGGCCCGGCGCGGGTCTGTCGTCGATGACGAGCGAACGAGACGGCCGTCTGCGGGGGCGGAAGACCGGTCGAGGTGGCCGCCTGTGGGGGCAGAAGACCGGTCGAGACGGCCTTCGATCGAGACGCGCAAGATCGAGGAGGTTCCGGGACGTAAGAGTCTGGGCTTGGAGTCGGATTCGTCGTTTCAGTCGTACGAGTCTGCGGTGTTGGCTGGTTCGACGACCGCGACGCACGATGCGCAGGACTTTTCGTCGGCCAAGGATGCGATGTCTCCCCGGTCTAATTATTATTCGGTCGCGGCGAGCGTGCGGAGTATGGTGAACGAGGTTCGAAGTGTTGCAAACGAGGCGAGGAATATTGCAAACGAGGCGCGCGAGATGGGTGCGACGAATGTGGTTGTGCAGTCTCAGTCGGGTCTCAAGACGACGGGTATGCCTGCGCCGCCCTTGACTCAGCCAAGGCAAGGAGGTGCACGCACGAGTTCTGCACCGTCGATTATTAATGGGCTGCCTGCGCTTTCCAAGAGCCTGTCGTCTAAACCTTCTGGACCTGTTCCTCCCACGCCGATCGTACGACCTGGAGATGCGGTGTCCCCACAGGATATGCACGCTCGACCGCGCGCGCCGTCTGGAAGTTTGCCTGCGCCTCCGCTTGTACCTGATGCTCCCCACCGGGCGACTGTCGATGCGCATGTGCGGGATAATGCACCCCAGCCTATGATGGTCGATGAAGAAGGTCGATTGACTCGTGCGCCGGCCGTTTCGCAAACAATGCCTACTCGTGCTCCTCGACATTCGCTCACGCGCCAAGGTCCACCTCCTATGGGAATCGTCACGCCCGTCGCATCGCCTCCGTATAACCATGCCGACGCTCAGGCTAGCGCTTTGCCCAAGAACTTGCAGTCACAGCAACAACAACAGCCGATCGGAAGTTCGAAAGAGTCGTTGGTAGAGCAAAATGGCAAGTCGTCTGGGAAGAACAAGTCTTCGCGGTGGTTCTGGAGCAAGTCCAAGCCGGCTGAAGCAGGTCCGAGTGTTCGTGCGCAGACGTCATCGCCTGCGCCTCCATCTGTTAATTCTCCGCCGACTCAACGAGTACGACATCCGAGTCTTTTGAACAGTTTGATGATGGGTGCGCCAGTCTCCAAGAGCAGCAAGTCGACGCAAAGGGCCCCGGAGCCTCCTTCTTCCGCACCTCCCGCCCCGAGATTGAGCAACGAGTTTTACCAGTCGATGGATAGTACCCCGTCTTCGATCACGCTCGAGGTCGAGCCTGAACCTGTTAGGAAGGACGAGTCGCGTGTGCCAAGGATGTTTGCGACGATCAAGAATTCGCTCAGGCGGACACCATCATCGTCCAAGATCGGTCATAGCTTTTCACGTTCCATGTCGAGGTTACCTGGGACGCGTGAGGCTGCTACTGTTGCTGCCCCTCCACCGGGTGCACCGTTGGCCAGGTCCATGAGTGCCAAGGACTCTGCCTGGCTAAAGTCTCCTCAGCGTTCTTCCAAGGAGCCGTTGAGAACGATGAAGGATGGTACGGACGTTCCACCCCCGCCTCCGCCGCCTGTTATTCCTCCTGCTGTGCCTGCTCCGCTCCCGCCTGCTCCTGTTGCTGCTCCTCCGCCTCCTTCTATTCTTCCTCCTGCCCCTACTCCAGCGCCTGCTGTTGCGATCCCGAAGAGTCAGAAGCCATCGCCGCCCGAGGCTATGCCTGTCAAGGATGATCGACGACCGTTTGGGAAGGATGTGCCGATCGTGGATAAAGGACGAAGCCCTGCGCCTACGTCGTCTCGTGCGCCTGGTCCTGTGGATATTCCGTCCAAGTCGAGTCGGACGTTGGTTGATGCAAACGGTCGATCTGTTGATGCGAACGGTCGACTTGTTGAGAGTTCTAGCCGCACGCCTATCGAGGGTGGGTCGAGGAGCGCAGGTCAGAGGACCAGTGTCCAAGCTGCTCCGCCTCCACATCCGCGTGCTGCGTCGCCGCCACTCGTCAGCCGGCCTGTTGCCGCCACTCGTGTGCCCGTCAACGGCCAGTCAAACATATTTGGGTCTAATCCTTCTCGCTCCTCGAATCAGCCTAATCCCGTGCCCGTATCGTCCTCGCGAACGTCCAGAGGTAGCCGTCAGTCACGCGACCCAGATACCGGCCCCGGTCCTGCGCACGGCAGTCTGCGTACTCCCCGACCGCGCGAGGCTGTCCCCATGCCCGCGCCTGTTCCAGAGCCAGCTGGTTCTGTACCTGAGCTTGGTTTACCGACGCCTGATGACACGCCGCGGTCGTCTCCTACGGGCGGAGCGATGTTTGATAGTAATAAACCAGGGTCGGCGTCTGCGCCGCCAAAGGAAAAGAGCAGGCCGGCGAACATTGTGATTCCCAAACAGGACTTGGCGCTTGTGAACCAGAAGCTGGCGGTGGATCCGCACCTCAAGTTTGATCATCGTCAGAAGAGGGCGGTGTCGATCGCGAGTTTGGAGGCTGTTACTGGACAAGAGGTATGTTTGTCTTTTAGTTTCTCTGTTTGGATGTGACCTAATGACTTGTGTAGGCTCATTTCCGCTCTGAGGCATCTTCCATCCGTACTGTTACACCCGGCCCTGGTCAGACTTCGTTCCCGCTCCGAGACCCGTTGTCTGCAGCACACGATTGGACGGCGCTTCAGCTGCACGAAGACAAGCTTGCGGCACGACGCGATTCGATCACGCGCCGGTTGCAGGAAGAGGCGGCTAGCGGAAAGCGATACCGCGGAGGGTTGAAACGAAACAAGGGTGGTACACGCAAGCCCGGTGTTGCGTTTGATTTCCCTGGTCCGGTGATTGACGAGGACGGAGAAGAAAAGGAAGATTCGAGGCAGCTTGATATTGAGAGGACGTACGAGTTGGAGAGGATCCACAAGAGGTACAAGTAAAGAGTTGAAAGGAGAGTGCTCAAGGACACTGTTTTTCGTCGCGTTTTTGTTTTCTTGCTGGTTCGATCGGTTCTGTCTATCGCATGCATGCTACATCCGCGTCGTGTTTATACCACCATGTCTGTCTGTTTAGTCGATACACTATGCGCGTTAGTTTCTTCTTTTCTTTTTCTATCCACTTCTTTTTTCTTTGTTATTGCTTTTTCGTTATCCTAGCCGGGGCATGTACTTATTTACTGGCTTTGCGAGGTTCGCCGAAATGTACTTTTATTGGAGCGGTTCTTGGCGCACATCATTTTGGGCTGAGGATATGCAAATCTATTTATTATAACATTTGATTGGAGAGCAACTGAGTGGTAATCGTACAATGACAGCGGAAGATAGATACAAGAAGTTTCGATGATTGTGATTTAGAAGTAAACTTGCAGAGCCTTGGTGGTATCTGACTCCTGAGGACAATAGGGGCATTTCACTCGGCTAAGTAAAGTTAGTTCAGAGACCGGGCTCGAGAGCAAAGGGAGACATACTTGGCTGAGCCTTTGGTTAATCTACTCAAACTTTCCTTGGCGACGACGTGTCCACATTCGAGCATCATCGCAGGGTTACTTTCAGACGCCTGTTCTTTGGATACTGGACAAGCGAAGATGGAGTGATATCGGTGTTGAGGCGGAAGCGGGATTTCGATCTACACAAGCACCGTCCGGAGCTCAAGTGTTTAGCGTCCGGTACCTGTGGTTATTAGGTTAGAGGCTTACCGGTAGTTCGTCAACGCTACTCCACTCGGTCCTCGAGTCCTTCATGATCTTTCGCCCCTTTTCGATCCTCGCCAACGCACCCGAGCCTCCGATATCAATAGCGACCTTCATCGGGACTTGCTCTCCTAGGCCTAGCCTCGCACAATACTCCCTCGCGAAGAGCGACGCGGCGTCCGGGCCTTGAACAAGATCCGCGTATGGCGAGCCAGCAAGGCCCGGTTGAGCGTAGAGCACACAGGCGAGCAGACGTCGGACCGCTGGGCCGTGTTCAGCATAGAGTGCGGGAAAGTGTTGGCGAGAATATGTGATTGCCGTTTGGCGAGCGTTTGGGTCGGTTGACGAGAGAAGTAGCGCTAGGAACTGTGATCGGTGGAGGGCGAATTCGAGGGTCGAGCGCCGAGAGGTCAAAAAGCCTCGGTTCGATGCGCACCAGCTGCGCAATATTTATACAAATAGTCTAACTGGGATAAGAGAATATGCCTACCTGAGAGCAGGTTCAAAGTTGTTCGCTGCCAATGCGGTAAGAATCCGGTACATGTCCACAAATTGGTCGTGGAGGGCGGGCGGGGTATCCATACACGATTCCTATGCACGAATTAGATCAATCGTCACATAGGCCAATGCTATTTACCTCCATGAACGTGTGGGCTACGTTGAACGAGCCTGTCCGGAAGAAGTGCATAGCTATGGTCCTTTCGAGTGCATCCATAGCAGTCTCGGAAGTGAAGAGTGGCCCAGTATCTGGTAGTTGCACTGGGAATTTCTATAATTTGATCAGGAACAAGCCTGATCGCTACGTTAGACTCATACCTTGTCAAGTAGCTTGCCCATGCGGCCGAGGCTAGCGTATACCTCCTTTTGTCGTTCTTCAACATCCTTTCGTTTCTC
>JAYRCO010000308.1:0-31563 GCA_037042815.1 Ceratobasidium papillatum | reverse complement strand
AGAGGTGGCCTCACGACCAGGTCGATTCAGAGAGATTGTCAGAACGACGTAGTGCCAAACAGCCGCGGTTTGACAAAGAAAGTGGAATAGGTGTAAAACAATGCGGCAACTACGCTGCTGAAATGCTCAGTGCCACAGCTAGTAGGACACATGTGATTGGTCTGTTTATCGTCGGTAAGCTTGTAATAACCGCAGCCACGACCCACAACGCTCATGCTACAGCTAACAGATCAAGTAGTATGGATCTGGTGGTACGATCGACAAGGCGCGATCCAAACGACCGGCATCGATCTTGTGCTGGACCTACCTCGTTTCGTCGTCATGCTCTTGGCTTTCCAACGGTTTGATCGTGTTGATTGGGGATATCACCCAGAGATTGATCTAGAACACAAACCCGAATCGGAGGTCGAGAACGTAGCCGCCAACTCCCGAGCCGTCCGGTTCAAAGAGCTCAATCTCTCCGTTGATCTCGCCGATGTAGTCTACAAGAACGTTTGTCTTGCTGGGCGAGGAACCAGGGTTGTTGGTGCAAGCGCAGCCCACTCGAACGCCTCGAATATACCTTTCGTCCTGAAAATGAGCTGGCCGAACAAGGCACGGGCAACAGAGAGGTCGATCATTGAGCGGGCCATCAAGGGGGCGCCTAAAGCAGAAAACCATCTGCCCAAGGTATTTGCCTCACGGGACATACACGACACCGAGGTGATCCGAATTCAGCTTGGGATCTCCAAAACCTCGCGCAAGCCGTCTCGTGTGTTTCGAATAACCGTCTTTGAACGCTTATCCTCGCTTACACACGTCTCGGGTTGGATCCGCATCAACGCATATGTGCAGTGTGTAAAGTGTATGCAGTCTATTTTACTTCCAAATATCATCAGGTATTGACTGCTCCCAGGCCATTACCTAGTCTGGCGAGGTGGTGTACAACACCGCGATTTGAGCGTGTCGAACTTGATGGTTCGGAAGCGAGGTAGCGATTATTTCGGTGTATTAAACGACTGGGATCTCTCTTTTGCTGAGGAGCTAGCTATGAAAGTCAACGGGCGTACCGCAACCCTTCCTTTCTTATCATTGGACTTGCTTGTGCCAGCGTACTGGGAAGGGAAGGTCGCAGTAGAATACAGACACGATTTAGAGTCGTTTGTGTGGATTATGTGCTGGCTTGCCAAGTGTTCCGAGTCCCGCAACGGCGGGCCACCAGAGGAGCTTTTACGGTGGTGGATTGGCATTGATACCTGCGCCGACCTGAAGTGGAGATTTCTCCGGAATTTTGACCCTGATACCTCGCCGAGGCTCACCATCGAATGGCAGGTTGCCATCCCGCTCCTCACAGACCTCCGGTTTTCACATATGCAACGGGATTTTCACAAGTCAATGATGCAAAAGGGTCGAGCTGTTGAGCGCCAGCCTGTAACGGATAAACAGCTACTCGAGGAGTTTTTGCAGAATCTGCCCGAGGGATACCAAGTGCCACACGACCCCATTGTAGATTAATTAGCTCGACCTCTGAATAGCAACCAGTGCTTATTTTTGTTTGTGTGGTGTGACCTAAATCATAGGGCGACGACGTGCACAAATCCGACAACATCTACTGTAAACAAAACCACGTCGTTGTAGAGACTTCATAGAATGAGTCAAGACCTGTATGAAGGCTATACCAGCTGGAAATACTGAAATAACACTTCAAATAATGTTGGACGGGCCCCCAGGACACATGAGGTGTATGGAACTAGTATGACTCGGCCAAACGGGTTTTTGCTAGTTAGAGCCCTGGTGCTAGCTAAGCTGAACGAGCGCCCATTAGATTAAAGTAGCACGTGCTACTGGCGCTCGTTCAGCTTAGCTAGCACCGGCGCTCTAACTAGCCAAATCGGTTTTGGCCGAGGAGCGAGTTGAAGATATTCTACTGTTGGCGGGTATTCACTAGAAACGAACTGATTGACAATTGTTCCAGCGTATTAGAATAGAATAACGAATGCCGACGTACATCGGATCACGTGCGCTTTGTCTGCTCATCCTTAAATTTCCTTGCTTTTTCCAGAGTCTGGACAAGCGTGACTTCGCATATTCGATGCATTGAATTCCCGTCACCGTTTGAACGCCAGCTACCCTGCAACAAGCCTGTTCTTAACCACTCTTAGCCGATCTCTAACTCTTGATCTCGGTCCATCAAACCTTGCCAATCCAATCTAAAAGTCATGTCTATTCCTCAACAAATCCAAGAAACTCGGTCTCTCATCAACATCATCCTTACTCGGCGCTCAGTCCCAATCAACGTCTTCCAATCAACCATCTCACTGGCTCGAAATCCAAACAATCTTGTCGCTTTTGCTGAGAATGATCTAATTGGATCATGCATGTATATTCTGCGGTCTCAAGATAGCAATCCTCCTGACATCGGATACAAATTTGCATGTCTTCAGGTGTTGGCTATCAGCTTGCTGGTTCTACTTCTAGGAGCCGAGGTCGATAATTTCCTGGATTTCGCCGTAAGCGAGCGTGCTCGAGGGCGCGATGGCCTGACTTTACTCAGTGGATATGTGTGTTTTCTAAACATTGAAGGGCTGGAATACACAGAGAACCTGCCTCAACGAACAGCTGGTGTACCGGGTATAACGGACGAAGATGCAAGATGGCTTATTGAGTTCATGTACTCTCAGAGGAAGCCTTTACTTGCCATGCAAACTAAGAACATCGCCGCGCTGCAAGGATTTACTAGCCTACTTTACATATTATGGTACCGTGCTACTAGAGCTATCAAGTAAGTAGATCCATCTAGTAGATTATAGCGAGCCAAAGTAACATTGGCTAGAAACGAAATGATATCCATACATCTTCGCGACCTCTTCTGCCGTTTTGGTCTCTTATCGCATGGCCCTGAATCCAACGAGGAAGTTTTGACTTTTGCCATAATCGATCGTCTCCAACGCGCTCCTGCTGGAGAGTACGAGTCTGAACGATGTATCCCCGTTGACGACGTAGATATGCAGACCATTGTAGATGCATATATTAAGCGGGTTTCCTCAACCTCAACATACCATCCACCACCTCTCAATTCCTGTAAGGAGATATTACGGTGGGTTGTCCTGGGTCTAGGGAGAGAGAAAGCCTCTCGAACTTTGCTTATCCCGGTTGTTGAGTCTTCGATTGCCCGGTTGTGGCTCGGGTTGGAGGATACAAGTGAAACAGGCCCTCTGCATAGTGTAGTTCGTAGATCTTGCATTACGGAGACATTTATATATGTCAGGTAAGCTGGGCATCGGCCTATTCAAGTCGAACCTAGACGGAATTGAAGTTGTTCTTCAGGACGTTTATGCAAGATCACCACCTAGAAGGTGAAACAAGACTACGACTCATCCAGATCATACTACATGGAGATTGGATAAATCTCATGGGGCGGGTAATGTTGCATGGAGCACTCAGTGGCCCATCGGCGGAGCACAGAGCCGTTTTAAGTGAGTGCGTGATCGATAAATCATTTGCGCATATCACCCAACTATATCCAAACAGAGCACACAATGCACATGATAGGAGACAAAAAGCAAGTTGTTTTAATGACGGCAGATGCGATTTCAAAATACTGGAGTTCCTCCTCGAAGACACTTGACAAGATGGCGCATGACTGGTTCAAAATCTACACCCAAATTCACAACGTACAAAACAGGTATCTGCAAAAAGACGATATCTATTGGCAATATTTAAATCAATCCGAAGACGAGTGGTATGATCTTGGACAAATCCTAGGTTTCACAGACTATTTGGGTAGGGAGCGAGGGGACTGTGCGTACCCAAGGTGTGCGGCCGCACATGAAGCGATTGTATCCCTCACCTGTGCAGGATGCGGCAAAGTGCGGTATGGGAGTTCAGAGTGCCAGAAGTCGTAAGCCCAGGCTGAAAGCACGGTTGCCGAGATTCTTACAATACAATTTTCAGTCACTGGCTATATGAACTCAAACCTCATCGCAAGGAATGCAAACACAGTTATGCTTGAACAAACGCTATCCAATATCTCATGTTAAGTTCTGTTGGCTGTCATATATGCGTTTTATGCCAATTTCTTTTGCGAAATAATCGGGTATATTTCAATTCGTGCTAAAAAGTGAATCGCGAAAGCGCTTGCGCATATACACCACTCAAGCCCCAACATCGGACTTCATGATGGTCCAGGTCACGTAATAAGGATGCAAGCGCTTATCTGTTATTACGCGTCTCACGGAAACGTGACTTTGTCACCTTTCGGCCAAGTTTGTAGCTCTGAGTTCCGGATTAGTTGGCCATCATCTTTCCCGCCACAGCTCAATCTATACTTAACCAACCTTGGTCTATCAAATCTTGTCAGCCCCACTAGTCTCTGTATAATGTCTATCGCTCAACAGGTCCGCGAAGCCCAGTCTATTATCGATACCATCCTTACCCGTAACTCTGTTCCTATCGATGCCTTCCAAGCCGCTATCTCGATGATCCACGACCCAAATAATCTCGTTGTCTTTGCTCGGAGCGATATCATCGAGTCATGCATGTATATTCTGCGCGCCGAATCTGACACTCATAGTATGGAATATCGGCTAGCTTGTCTCCAAGTTCTAGTTGTTGGGGTGATGGTTCTTCTTCTGGGAGCTGAAGTTGATGAATTCTTAAATCTTGCTGTTGGTGGTCATTCACTAGAACGCAACGGCTTGACCCTTCTCAACGGGCTCATCTGCCGTATATTGGCTGAGGAGCTCGATGCGGAAGGGCTGGAGCAGGGAGACAAACTGCCTAGAAATTCCCGAACTGATAGCGTACATAGCATTACGGACAAGGATGCGGAATGGCTTATCGATTTTATGTATACCCACAGGAAAATTATGCTTGAAGCTCGAATCAAAAACGCGACAGCGCTAGTGGGGCTTACTAGCTTACTTTGTCTGCTATCGTATCGTGCTGCCTGGACCATCAAGTAAGCTGTTCAACCAGGGAAGGGGAACCAAACTGAATAGTGTGTTGGGTAGTAACAAAAAAATATCATTGCATCTTCGTGACCTAATATGTCGATTTGCTCTTATTCGTTCCAGCCTTGGCTCCAACTCCACCGAAGAGGTTCTAATTTTTGGGGCGCTCCACTATTTTGAACGCGGACCAATAGAAGGGTTAGAGTCTGAACGATTTGTGCCCATTGATCACGCGGACATGCAAGCCGTAGCAGAAGCATACGCTAAACGGGTTGTTTCGACTTTAACCTACCAGCCACCACCACTTCCTGGCTGTACTGAGCTTTTGCGGTGGACTATTTGTGGATTGAGAAAAAGAGAGTCGACCCGACATCTATTTATTCCAGTTATCAAGGCTTCGATTCCTTGTTTGTGGACTGGATTGGAAAATCTCAATGAAGTGGGACCTTGGCATAGTACGATGAAGAGGTCCCACTTTGTGGAAATGTTTTTGTATGTTGGGTGAGGTGTATATCAACTCTAATTGACGAGTTTCTAGTCTAAACTGTCATGTAGGACCTTCATGCAAGAGCAGTGCATCAAAAGTGAAGAAAAAATGTGCCTTACTCAACTTATTGCAGACGGGGACTTGATAAACCTCCTAGGGCGCGTAATGCTACTTGGGGTGCTTGATGGTCCATCAGCTGAGAACAAAGACATATTAGGTGGGTGAGATGTTTAGATATATAACTGCACGTATTCACTATATCTTAGGACAATCAATAAACATGCTAAAAGAGAAGGCAGAGATCGTACGCGCGACAGTCAAGGCCGTCTCAAAGCGGTGGAGTCCATCTCCGATAGCATTCAATGAGGCATATAACAATTGGATAAAGGTGCTAGACCATTACTTGGTCTTGAGAAGCATATATCCACATAGAGAAGATGCCTATGGATGGTATCTCTCTCAATGCGAAGCTACGTGGTCTTCAGTTGGTCGGACTCTAGGCTTTTTGGGCCATTTGAATCAAGAAAGTGGCATTTGCGCATATCCAAGGTGTGCATCCGCGCATATAAGCCTTAGGCTCCTGGTATGTGCAGGGTGTAGAAAGGCACGGTATGGGAGTATGGAGTGTCAGAAAGCGTGAGTTGAGAGTCTTAATATTTATCCTAAGAACAGCTCACAAACTTTTTGTTAGTCACTGGCTGTTATCTTTGCAGCCGCATAGCAAATTATGCGGGAATAAGCTAACGGAATAAAGATATAACTATAACCTAGCCGATGACTAGAGTTGTAAAGACCATTTCAGCAGAGTGCCATTTTACGTCCGTTTTCTTTTCGCTCAAAAGACTTGACTCAAAGTTAAAGGTTCAGCTCTTGGCGTTTGCGGTACTCACGGACAGTCTACCCCCTCCGCTCGCTTGAAACGGCCAGTTCTCTCTAATCGCCTTCACACGTTGTAATGTTTTTGCATATAAATTTAACCTAAATGCGACGCGATCAGAGTAGTTGGTATTCTGGCTAAACTTGAACCATAAAACTTGCCCACGTCGGAGCCTCTTCGGCTCATGGGAACATCAGTTAATTGTATTTTGGCCGAAATCTTTGGCACCACAGCTTGCTCGGGTCACGTGACAGCTAGGCAGGAAGACGCTTACCACACAGCTGTTTTCTGATTCTGTTCTCCAAACTCGAATACCCTAGCCCCAAGACTATATACTCAAATTGGATATCTGAACTACTAGCTGATTCCTATCTAGACCTATCTTCTAAACTTCAACTCTGCAATACGGCCTTGCTATTTTCCGGGCTATCTTTCACTGACTTTTCTGCATATACAATGTCGGCAGTTGCCCAGCAAGTTAAAGAAGCTCAGTCTCTCATTGACATTATTCTTACCCGTAAATCTATTTCCATCGATGTACTCCATGCTACCATCCAAATTGCCCGAGATCCTGATAACCTTGTCGTTTTTGTTCGAGATGATCTTGTTAGGTCGTGCGTATATATCTTACGCGCTAATTCTAGCGCTCAGCTTGGTGTCGACTATCAGCTGGCTTGCCTCCAAGTTCTGACCATCAGCCTATTAGTGTTCCTTCTCGGAGCTGAGGTTGATGGACTCTTAAACTATGCTGGACAGCCCAAAGAACGCGCAAAGGGACGAGACGGCTTGACTGTGCTCAGCGAATTTACTTGTAAAATCCAAGGGAAAGAGCTGGAACACGTAACAGATATGAGCCGGAAAGTTCAGGCTGACCGGGCGAATGGTATTACAGACGAGGATGCAATCTGGCTCGTCGAATTCATGTACTCTCAACGGAAGACCTTGGTTGAAGTGCGAAGAAGACATCCTACATCACTTCGAGGGCTTGTTGGCTTACTTTACATACTTTATGGCCGTACTGCAAGAAGTATCAGGTAAGGCTTTCATATGAAGGATGTGCTATGGGCTATGACACTTAATTTCATAGAAACAAAAAGACGTCGCTACATCTTCGTGATGTATTTTGTCGGGTTGCCCTCACACATCGCAGTCATTCTGTTACCTTTGAGGAAGATCTGGTGTACATGACGCTTCTAGACCTTGAGTCCGCGCCAACACCACAGCATGAATCTGAACGCTGTGTGCCTGTCGATTATATAGATATGCAAACCATCGTGGATACGTATGTCGAGAAGATCAAGTCAAGCCCGTACCAGGCAACTCCTCTGATGGGCTACAACGAGTTGTTCCGGTGGATTAACATGGGGCTTAGGAGAGATTTATCGACGCAACATATGATTTCCTCCCTTGTTGAAGCTTCATTTCTACGCTTCTGGCTTGGGATCCAAGATCCGAAGGAGGCAGGTCCGCAGCATGACGTCGTGAGAAGGGCTTTCTTTTCAGAAACTATCTTACACATTAGGTGAGGTGAACAACTGAATCAGTTTTGAGGATCTTATAGCCAGTTTGGGATACCATATAGGTCCTTTGTACAAGAGCAACGTATCAAGGACGAAGATAAGATTCCCGTAATTCGAGCTATGATTGACGGTGATTGGTTGAATCTATTGGGACGTGTAATCCTGCTCGCGACCCTTCATGGACCATCGGAGGAGAACAAAACATGTTTAGGTACGCTAGAAACTTAATCCTACGCAATAAAAATATGATCTCTGATTTTGACCTTCTTAGCCGAAAGATTAGGAACTACAAGAGAGAGGGCATACCTCGCTCGCATAGTATCTGAGGCAATACTGAAGTATGGGAGACCGCACTCGACCGCACTCGACGCAATGGCTGATGACTGGCGAAAGGTATTTCAACATCTCCAAGTGCTAAAAAGCATATATATGCAGAGGGGCGACTTCTATTGGGACTACTTAAATCAATGCGAGCTCGAGTGGCTTCCACTGAGTCAGGTCATGGGATTTATGAACCACCTGGTTAAGAGGAAAGGTGGTTGTGCATATCCAAGGTGTTCGGCTGCCCATTGGGATACTAGCTTTACTCTTTGTGGGAGGTGCTGTACAACACAGTATGGTAGTACAGAGTGCCAGAGAGCGTAAGTACTTGAATTGTTTCGTGTTCACTTGGCTTGAATTGTTTATGCGTCTATTCCAGCCACTGGAACTACCAGTACCAGCCACATAGTGAAGAATGCGAGGGCAGTTTGGCCACTTAGGAGCACCCTACTGGTGATTGCTTGTCTTCTCTATCAACCAGAAGGTTGTGGTTTTGGCATAGCTGCATTCTATCTAGCGACCAACTGAATCAGAATATGTAATAATATCCATCCGACTCTGTCTACCTCATGCCAGGGCTACGTTCACGTATCGTGACGCTTTCTAGGAGTGACTTCGTGAACACGAACCAGATACGACACTAAACCTAGGCTATCTACTTACCAGCTACCAGCAATGGTGGTGGGACATCAACGGGTAGTTTAAACGAAGCATGAACCCAGACTTTCCAGAGTATGGTGGTGCACGTATAAATGAACATAAGGTTATAGTAAATGCGTCTCGGATGACTAATCTAGACACGTTTGATACTACAACGACACAATCACATGCAAGCTTGTGAATTAGTCAACAGCGCCTGTCGCATAAGGCTAACCACCATCTCGAGAGTTCCTCTCTTAATATGAACGAAGATAATTCGCGCATTGTCGATGGATCCCGAGGCCAGGACCTTCATCCTTTGGTTTCGCTTGTGGCAGCCTTTTTCTCAGTTTTTGGCAAGTGGTCGCAAACGTGGCTTGAGTGTTATTAACTTTACTATGTTTTCTAGTATGGGTATTGGCATGGACAAAAACTCTTGTCGCATTCGTGACCATAAAGATACCCATATTTATTTACGCATTGTTGGCTTACTCATTTACCTTGACGGTGAGTGACCGAGCTTGTTGGAATGTCTGACTTTCCAACTCTAATGGTTCCTATTTAGCTCAACTTCTACTCACTACTTGCAATATTTATCGCCTCCGGCATCGTGTTCTCCTATTACATACGCTATCGTTACCTCAACACCTACGCAACCCTCAAAGAAATCCCACTCGATAAACCAAATACTACGTCTTTGCATCCTGACATAGTTGCAGGCGCGGACGACTCTTCTGCTCCTCGCTTCAGCAACTACCTCGACGAATTCCTCCAGGCCATCCGTGTCTTCGGGTTTTTGGAGAAGCCGGTTTTCCATGAACTTGCTCGCCATCTGCAAACCCGCCGCCTCATTGCTGGAGACACTCTTGCGCTCGACCAAGACTTGTCATTTTATTGTGTTGTCGATGGCCATGTCCAGGTTTTCACTGAAACTGGCCGCCGCGTCGATACTTTTGATGATGAGCCCGGCGCAACAGGAGGATATCAACTTCTGAACGAAGTCGGACCAGGAGGAACTCTATCTAGCCTGTTTACGATCCTCAGTCTATTCACCGAGGACGTACAAATTAGCTGGCAGGCTAATAGTAACAACACAAGTGGAGATGAGCTTGGTCTACCTCGTGGGAGAGAAAATAAGGACGTTTCTCAGCTAGATTTGGCAGACGACAACAACTCGGCCGGCGCTGGGCCTATCCCACGTCCTAGGTCCGTCTCGTCATCGGGATCGACCGCACTTCCTGCCACAAACGATCCTCGGTTTACACTATCTCCCATGCAAGGTCCAGACGTGGGTGTAGTCACTCCAGGTTCAGAGAGGTCTGTGGGATCCAGGATGGGAATCAACACTCCGGGGGCTGGGAGTGATATGCGAGATGACTATGGGTTTTCAACTGGGGCTCAAAGTGAACGCGGCCAGCCTCCGCCATCGGTCCGCCAGGGGACCATTGCTCGAGCCACGGTGGACACGACGCTTGCTGTAATCCCTGCAGAAGCATTTAGAAGGTTAACACACAAGTTCCCTAAAGCTAGCGCCCATATCGTACAAGGTGTGTTCTATGCCAAGTGTTTCTCAGGCGATCGGGTCTAATGGCTTGAAATCTACAGTTATCCTCACTCGATTCTCCCGCGTTACATTTCATGCAGTCCATAAATACTTGGGATTGACTGTAGAGCTGCTTCGTACCGAGAAATCCATCAACGACCTTGCTTGCCACCCTCTTCCAAACGAGTTCTATTCCGGCGGCGGCATGCAACGTCTCCGCCAACGGTTTGCTAGTATACCCCATGCGGATGATGACGAACAATCGCTGCAAACAGAAGATGACACTATTGGCGACTCGGATGACTATTTTGGAAAAGCTAAGCACCATCGAGGCTCTAGTGTTGGTTCTGGGACCATGTCAGGTGGTAGCACCAACGTCAAAACCCCAATGCCCAGCATGACTTCTGAAATGGCTCGACCACGGGCGAGATTCGAGACATCCAGAGATTCGACTGATATATCTCGAAGCATAACCCCCCGATCTGACGAACAGCCTCAAGTCACATCGAATCTTACTGGTTCGCCCGAGACACCTTTCAAGTATTTGCATCCCTCTCGTTCACAAATTCATGCGGGTGACTTGCACACTATGGCTGGGCAACTATCGGACTCGGAAACCTATCGTCCTGGACCAGCTAGTCGAACAGTATCGTATGCCAACAACCGGGCGGGAGACAGGCGTCGCAGCACATCCGTAGCATCTCATCCAAACGAAGGGGCGCATGCATCGCAAGCCACTACTGGATTGGATTTTGATCTTCGAGACGAGGTTATGTCGAGCATTGCGAAGTCGATTGGGTTGATCCAGCCTCCGTTATCCGGGTTGAACTCTGCTGGAGCGAGCCCCATGCTTGGCCCATTGCTAAAGCCAAGCTCGGCAAGGAGCCCATTTGCGTCTTCAGCTTCCATGACACCATCATCCAGTAGGAGCGCCTTGCGCAATACAGCATTGTTTGGCAGTTCCTTTGGAAACTTGACCTACCTTCAATCCCACGACGACGCATCAAGTGTCACGAGCTTGGCCGGCGCTTCAGGAGAGCAGGCTAGCCTCAGTGGTTTGGATAACGACGTAGAGATATTATTCTATTCGGCAGGTAGTACCTTGGTTCGGGCTGGAGAAAAAAATGCAGGTATGCGTGAGAGCGTAATTGCATATATGGTCATACTTATGTGGTTATAATTGCAGGGCTGTTCTATGTCATTGATGGTTTCTTGGATGTGTCTATCCCCCAAGAAGATCCCGGAATCAACAAGTCCACTAACGCACCGGGCGGTGTTGCTATGGCTTCAACACATAAAGCTAGCAAGAATACGCGTCCAGAACTCAAAGTCCGCACCAGCGGTCCCAACAGGGAAACCTCTGGGGTCGGCTCAGACTATCCATTTGGGCGAACTGCACAACCGAAACAATCGAAACATCTCTTCACGGTCAAGACTGGTGGGATTGCAGGGTACATGGGTGCGTGGCAACATTATCGTAGATATACTGTTAATAATATGCTCTGTTTTAGCTTCGCTTTCTGGAACTCCATCATACGTGGATATTCGCGCAAAAACAGACACATACGTCGGATTTCTTCCTTCGCATGCCCTTGAGCGATTGCTCGAGAGACAGCCGATTGTTCTTTTAACTCTAGCGAAGCGACTAATCTCGTTGCTTTCTCCTCTAGGTAAGCGTTAATATTTTTTGATAAGAGCCACCAGACTGATTAAATGATGCCTAGTTTTGAATATTGATGCCTCTTTGGACTGGCAACAGGTAGACGCGGGCCAAGTACTTTGGAGACCGGGTGACACTAGCGATAGTTTCTACATGGTCCTCAACGGCCGGCTGCGAGCCTTTACAGAGAAAGATAACGGCGGTGTAAACATCGTAGCAGAGTATGGCCAAGGCGATACCGTTGGGGAATTGGATGTAATCACTAGCTTAAACCGACGGACGACGCTTCATGCAATCCGCGATACCGAACTTGCTCGCATGCCCATGTCTTTGTTCAATGCGATATCTATTCGGTAAGTGTCTCAATAAACGTATTTCTAAAGAACGCGTTATTGATCGTGTCACGCCGCAGTCATCCTCAAACGACCGTGCAGTCAGTCGAATCTACGAGCGCTAGTAACATGTGATAGTTGGCTAATTGGTCTCTCTTCCCCAGACTACTGCGCATGATTGCCTCCCGAGTACGCAACGAGGTTGACCAAAGCTCAATTGCCCCCAGACAGCAAGCAGGATCGAAAGAACTCAG
This sequence comes from Ceratobasidium papillatum, assembly GCA_037042815.1. Taxonomy (NCBI): domain Eukaryota; kingdom Fungi; phylum Basidiomycota; class Agaricomycetes; order Cantharellales; family Ceratobasidiaceae; genus Ceratobasidium; species Ceratobasidium papillatum. Next base: position 18,999 of record JAYRCO010000308.1, on the reverse strand, counting down.
CCGCAATAACCCCAACCTCAAAACTGTATGCATTCTCCCCGCGACCCGCGACATCCCGGTCGTGGTATTTGCAACCAAGCTTCAAGCTGCGCTGGAGGATATGGGCGCACCGACTTCGTTCCTCACTCAGGCATCTGTCACTCGTCACCTAGGAAGACACGCATTCACGAAGCTCGGGAAGCTCAAAGCCGCAGGCTGGCTCGCTGAACAGGAACAACGCTATCGTATTGTGTTGTACGTCGCCGATACGCCCGTCGGTTCCCCCTGGACCCAGACGTGCATACGGCAGGTGAGTGTTTCCATTCAGTTATGAAATGTGCGAGTAACGCGGACGATGGAATGTGTTTAGGCGGATAGTATTATGGTTATTGGCATGGGCGACGACCCTAGTCTGGGCGAGTTTGAGCGTTTATTGATGGGCACGAAAACGACAGCGAGGAGGGAGCTTGTTTTGCTGCACCCGAATAAGAACGTTGCGCCTGGTTCCACCCGTGAATGGCTCAAGGTAGGCGTTGCGCTTTTGCGCTTTCCTCAAAAGTTTACGACTTCCTTTTTCGCAGAATCGGCCATGGGTTCACGGTCACACACATGTCGAGTTGCCGGTAAGGAGATTCTGCTGGAAAATCGAAAACGGGCAGCTCATCTGTGTTACAGGGCCTTGTCCAGCCTGGGGTTCAAGACATGCAAGATACCGATCCGGCTGCGATTATTGCGTTCAATAAGCTGAAGAACAAGGTTCAACTCGAAATCCAAAAATATACACGTTCCCAGGCAAATACACGACCTACCCGCCCAAAGCATTTCAGCGATTTTGCAAGGCTCGCGCGTCGGTTATCTGGAAAGTCGGTTGGGCTTGTTCTTGGCGGGGGCGGGGCGAGGGGAATTGCACATTTGGTATGTGAATTGATAACAACTGTGATGAGAGACTCATTTTGCGGGTTTGTTAGGGTGTCATTAGGGCATTGGAGGACCGAGGAATTCCGATTGACCATATCGGGGGTACGAGCATAGGATCTTTTATCGGCGGGCTCTACGCACGCGAAGCGGATATTCTCTCAAGCAGCATCCGTGCTAAACAGTTCAGTGGAAGAATGTCTAGCCTTTGGCGTCTGTTGTCTGATATCACATGGCCGGTCGTGGCATACACGACCGGTCATTTCTTCAACCGCTCAATTTACAAGGTGCGTATACAGTTTTCGTCGTTTAGGTTGACTGGACGTTTCTGATGGAGTTTGTAGGCGTTTTCAAATCTCCACATCGAAGACATGTGGCTACCCTTTTTCTGCAATACGACTAATATTATCACCTCGCGTATGGACATACATGATACGGGGTATGCGTGGCGGTATATTCGTGGGTGGTTTATTTTAGGGGTGTGGTGCGAGAGTTTTAATCGTTTGCTGTGTTAGGTGCATCGATGACTCTAGTCGGGTTACTTCCTCCGTTGTGTGACAATGGTGACATGCTGGTTGATGGTGGATATGGTGAGCATTGCTACTTGCGTTTGAAACGGTTCCTTAACTGCGCATATAGTCGATAATTTACCTGTTTCAACCATGTTGGCGCATGGAGCGAGTATTGTGTTTGCAGTAGATGTTGGTTCTGTAAGTTTCTGCCCCTCATCTAGCTTTACTCAAACTCATATTTTGCTATTTCAGCTATACGACAACTCTCCGCGCAACTACGGCGACACAGTTTCTGGCTGGTGGGTCGTCCTCAACCGCTGGAACCCGTTCAGCTCCACCCGGAATATACCGGATATCACAGACATCCAGGGCCGACTGACATAGTACGTACACGCCGTCATCCTCGCTACATCTTAATGAATGCCCGTGTGCAGCGTGTCGAGCGTTCCGACCCTGGAAGAGGCCAAGGTCACGCCTGGATGCTTTTATATGCAGATGCCCGTCAACGAGGTGAGCGCGTGTTTCCCCTCTTCTCGAGTTTTTTGTTGTGCTAATGTGTGGTGTGGTTTTTGTGATAGTACGGAACGCTTCAGTTTGGGCGGTTCGATGAGATTTACCAAGTTGGGTATTCTGCGGCCGTTGAGATGTTGAATCAGTGGGATGCCGAGTGTCGGCTACCTTCCAGATTTGTTACGGATGATGGGGGAGATGGGACACGCGGTGGGAGGAGGAGCAAGGGGAGGAGTTTGAGGAGGAATAGTATCTAGACTTAGGTGTTCTGGATCTGGATAAATTAGACTAAATGACAAGTGCTTGAGCTTGTTCTTCTCGTAATGATAGACCAAGTTCAGCCAAGTGCCTAATTTATAAACATCAGATGAAGGCATTCCACTTGGCTACTCGATCGTTCGCTGCAACTTTACGATCCTCCTAGACACCTTCGTGAGCTTGACTAACGTGATGCTTCATCACTAATTTCTCATGTCCCCTGAGGTCAAGTTAGGAGGTGGCTATGAGTGGAGCTGTTGTGGTTTGAACCAAGGGACCCGGGGATGTTGGAGATGATTTACATACGTGGCTGTCATTCTGCCCCCAACCATTCTCGGGCTGAATCAGGAGAGGGCATGTTTTAACTTGATTTGGTGCTACACTGACGGATTGGTGCAGCATCACGTGCCAAATAGCGAATTGGGGACTGAGTTTTACTCACAACTAGACCTTACTAATTTGTACGAGTTGACATCCCTTGGTACGATCTTTTGCATTCATAAATCATCTGCTTCTGGTTTTATCTTTGTTCCGCGCTGCTAGCTATGAAGTCTCCAAACACAAGTGTGGCCCATTACACGAGCACGTCCAGTTACGCAGCCAGCGAGGACTATCAATCAACCACGCGAATCGAAATTAACCCCTATATTTGGGCTGACCTTAGGCGCGCCGAAATGTGCCCTTTCGATGCATTGATTGATGTATTAATTTCTTGCTGTCACTCCGAACTAACACAAGGCGTCGTTGGCCCAAAAGATGCCCCGTCTTACCCTAGGATTCCACAATCAAATCGAGAAACTACCCTGGAGACCTCTTCAAACGGGAACTATACCGAGTGGATCCGAATCAAACTTGGAATCCACAAAGATTCACGAAGACCATTTCGCGTACTTCGAATCACTATCTCAGAAAGCTCAGTCCCGCTTGCATATCTCTCCGGCCTTTCTCGTATCGGTGCGTTAACACAGTGTGTAAGATGTAAGTTGCATTGGCTTCACTCCAGAGCGTAATCTCAGACGTTGGCTCCTTTCAGCCCGTGAATTGGTCTGGCAAGCTCGTGTAGAACATCGCGATCTGAGCGTATCGAATCCGACGGTTCGCCAGCAGGGTGGCTATTACTTCGGCGTTCTAAACGACTGGGATCTTTCTTTCGGCGAGGACCTGGCTAAAGAAGTCAACGGACGCGCCGGGACTCTTCCGTTCCTAGCGCTCGACTTGTTTCGGCCAGAATACTGGAAGGGGGAATTACTGTGGAATATCAGCACGAACTGGGATCGTTTACCTGGATCGTGTACTGGCTTGCTCAACTGTCCCGCCCTCGAGCGAGCTCCTGCAACAATGGCCAACCGGAATTGAGGCATGCCGGAATCGAAAGCTGGGAGTTTTGGAGGATTTCAGACCCAATAACTTGCCGAATCCTAGCATCGAATGGTTGCACTCATTCCTGCGCTCAAACCCTCAGAGCAATGGAGATCCGCATGAGCCTGAAAGGAACACTTCATTTTACAGCACAAACAGACCGACAGCAACTTGACAAGTTTCTGGAGTCGGTGACGCGAAACTTGCCTGAAGGTTACCGTATGCCAAGAAGTCCTATGTTAGATTAACTCATGTATCGTTATATGCTGCAGTGGTTCTCAAAGTTTCGCGCCGGACATGAGTTTTAAGAACCAAATTGCTCAGAATATGAGCTTCGCCCAGCATATACGACGCATATCATTTACCAAAAAACCAACACATATCATTCAGACTATGTATTGACCGTCTCTACCGTCGTCCTCTCTTGTGACATTATGAGCGACTCTTCTGCTCCTCGCATCGTACAAAGGAGAGAAACCAAAGGTGTTTCATCTGGATGCGGTTATTGAGCGTCGCTTTTTGCCTTTAAGGTTTGTCATGGATGATGTAAGAGATAGGAGATGTGGCAAGAGGAGGAATATCACCCAGACGAAACGGGCTTTATATAGAAATCAAACGTGTATATTAGACCATAAAGAAATAGATTGTACATATAACCATATAAATGAGTGTGGGTGTGAGCGAATGAATCGCTGGGCTAGGAGCGTCGGAACGACCTCCTTATATACCCCTTAGGCGGATCGCTCCGAGTCATATATGCGCTGCTGCGCATATACACTTGACTCGATTACTTCCAGAGCGTTCTACCACATTCTATATTATTCTACAATATTCTACCACTTTCTACACTTTATTGGTATTTATGATTATTTAAACTTCAGTTATGGGTCAATTGGATTGGCAAGTGTAGCTGTGCTTAAGCTTGTTTTCTGAGATATATCAGCTTCAAGTCGAGTCGTGATCTACAACAATAGCGAGAGAGGAGGGGGACATTCCACTCGGTTGCCTTGCTCTTTATGAACCCGCTCATCGCCCTTTGTACTGTGGCGCCTTCGTTCTTTAAACGTTATCATTTTGACCGGACGATCTCACGGCCATACTGTATTCGCCGAGAAAAACGTGGTACCTGACAACTGGATAACACGAGCCTTTTTGAGCGCTCAAAGACGAGTTAGTCCGTATGGAGCCGGGGTGGCGATAGGTTAGGAGGTGGCTATGAATGGAGTTGGCTGGGACTAAGGGGTTGCTAAAGGACGAAAAATAACCGTGCAAGCTATTGTTGTGGCTACAAACAGTTTGGTACGTGGCTAGGACTCTTGTCCCCCAACCGCAGCGCGATAGCGCCTGATTTCATTTGGGAGGCACGATCAGCTCGGCTGTATTCATATTCATATAGCAACGAGAGGAACGTGTGTGTTTTTTCATGGGGAGCTTGCTGTCTGGAGAATCATCGGCTTTTGAAGAGGGTGGTATGTGATGTGAAGACATTCTGATTTGTGTGCCGATGGATGAACGGTTTGTCACATCCACGTTTTGGGTGGCAAACCTCAACGTGTTATACTTTTCGTAAAGGTAGACAATTAACTAAATACACACGCGCGCCGGGGATGCCAATACTGGAAATGAGGACCGAAGAGGCTGAGGGGGTGGCGATGTCACAATCCGAAACCTTTGTGCTAGGGGCCGAGGTGCGTTTTGGGTTCGGCGCCCAGGGTTCCGAACCGTACGTCACGGATCGAGACGAGTGACAGCTTTTTTTGTATAGTCGGTTTTGATAAAGTGGTGGGCGTGCGGGTCGAGTTTTCCTCTTGGCACTCTGTTGGGTTCTTTTCCGCCAACGTCAACGTCAACATCGACCTACCCACCACCGTTAAGCTAGCAGACCATTAAGCCTAGCCCTAGTAGGAAAGGCCATGCGGAATGTCGACTCAGATGTCTCCCACCTCCCCCTCTCACTCTCCGTCCCACTCGTCATGGCTGAGAACAACGTCGAATGGGTTTCGAGCTAACAAGTCGAGTCGGAGTGTCCTGGCGACGATAGGAGAGGAGCAGCAGCAAGCGCCGGGTTTGGCCATGGCACGTGCGGCGTCCGTGTCGGGGTGTTTCAGCGGGACGTTTGGACGTCGTCGGGCCTCTTCCGTCGCCGCAGCTGCTGCTTGTATGACCGACGCCCCTGACGTCGACGAGTTTGGATTTCGGACTGTCGGCAACAACAACGACAGCGAGCAGCCATCCTCCCCGACGTCGTCGCATTCGCGCTCGACGACGGGCTCGTCGCGCGTGCAGATTGCGACGGCGATCCGTGTGCAGACTGCCAGGGCCCGGTCCCACTCTATCGACGAGATCAAGCAGTTACTCTCACCCTCACCCGAGGAGCCATCGCGCTCACACCCACATCCGCGCCCCCCTCCGCTCGACTTGTCATCCCAGCCGAAACCATTTCTATATCAGCCTGTGACTTCAACTCCCAGTCCTCGATCTATCAATCCCTTGTCGGCGGGTTCCTCTTCCTCTTCGCCGTTGCAGCTTCCGACTCCGACGAGTGCGGGACCCAGACGACCACCACGGCCTAGTGCGATCGTCAAGGACTTTAGTGCGCTTCTCGAACACATCCACGAAGACGAAACGGAGTCTACCGAAAGCGCCGGTTCTTCCAGTACAAGGAGTGCCACTCTGTCTCTTGTCCACCACCGTGAGTTGCTCATTTCAATCTCTAACTAGCCTATAGCTAAACATGAGAATCCAGGCTCAGACTCGCTCCCACCGCCTCCCCGTCCCCGAAACAAGGCACTCGTACGGCCGGCCCCGCATCCATTTGCGAATCCGTCTGTTTCTGTGTCTATATCCCCGGCCCAGTCTAGACTCTCTTCACAGTCTTTGAATTTCACGCCTCGTTCCTCTGGGCCGTTATCACGAAAGCCGTCTGCGTTTACGTTTACGTCGAACCTGCCACTCACCCCTGCGGCGGTTCCTTTGCCACTCTCATCCTTCCCTCAATCCTTTCCCTCCACCCCACGCGAAGAATCAACTCCACCGAGTCCAGCTTATAACCGAGCCTCGTTTCTGCCATCGTGCAAGTCGACGATCGGTGCACCCACGGTTAAAGGCGAAGATTCCATCGATCGTGCGCACCGCGTCTCGACGATTAGCGATTACAACTTTCCGGTTCACGCATACCAACGCGCATCGGGTCTGTCGTTTTGCTCGAGCGTGAGCGGGTATAGTGCGCGCAGTCCGACAGAGGCGGAGAGCATTCCGATTGGATTGTATAATCGGCCGACGCAGCTTGATTTTGATCTTGCCCCGCTGTCTCCGTGTTCGAGTCTCAACGTCGTCGACGTCCAACTTCCATCTCGAGACCGAGACCGAGAAGAAGAAGACGAAACGTCCGAGAGCGGAAGTTGTCTCACGACCGAAGAAAGCTTTTCGAAAAAGGAGAAAGACAGTAAAGGGTTGTGTGAACGCGCACGATCTTTGAGCGCCGCCTTCAACGTTTCTTCACTCAACAAGGTTCGTCCTTTTTGGCATTTCATCCCAGTTTGAGCATCCCATTTCACACTCGAATAAACACGTGAGAACTCACTTGAACTGATTCTAGGTCGATCGGGTTCTTGGCAAGGGCGCAGCACGTGCACTTTTATCTGGCTTCCCAACGACGACCACAACACCAACGATGGAACCCTCGGCCCCGCTTCTTCCTTCTTCTCCTTCTGCTGGAGAATCGTTTCTTCCTACGCTCCCGGTTACGAGTCCCTTTGGCCGCAAGCTAAGCAAAAAGGGTGCTGCAGGTCCGGGTGAACCGAATATGGGACGAAGGCGGTCTGATGATGTACATGGGAGCGGACTGATGGCGCGCATGGATCGATTTATCGGACGTACACCGAGTCCGAGTGCACGTACCAAGGAACTTGAAGACGAGGTTGATGAGCTCCCTCCTCCACCACCTCCGCCGCCCAAGACGCATGCCCGAAAACATTCGAGCTCGGATCCGTCGGCTGGGATTATGCGTCCTCGGCCAATGTCGAGTGATCGACCTGCGACGACGAATACCCGAACGGCATCGGAGCGGGCAGAGATGGTGAAAAAGGCGCGAAAGATTCAACAGTTGTTGGGAGACGTTCCGTCTGAAGCTGCGGGTGCGGATACGTTTTATCGACATTCTCGAGCTGCGCGGAGTGAGGACTTTGAAGAGGATGATGGTGCGAGTCCGTTGCCCCCGCCTATCCGGATTGCAGGACGACGACACTCGAATCCTGGGACGTTTTCGGATGTTTTGGTTATTGAAGGCGAAGGAGCAGGTGTTGGACGGGTGCCGAGTCAGAATAAAGGACAGACCAAGAGAGGGTATCATCGTCCTACTGCGAGCGCTTCGTCAGCACTTTCGGCGCTTCCTCTGCTTCCTCCTATGGTGCCTGTCTCACCCGCTTTAATTTCGCCCGGGTCGATGGCGATGCTTTCACCTGGGTATACGGCGAGCAGCATGGGCGAGAGTATGCTTTCTCCGAGGTCGAATAAGGAAGAAGTCGAGTCGGACGTGGATGAGAAGATCAACGTCGTCGAAGTCGAGCAAGTTGACGACGAGGACGAGATAGGGACGGGAGACGAAGGCGACGACGACGCTGCTGCTGCCGCGCGACGAGCTAAACGAGCCAAAGTCGCCAAGCTACATCGGTACCTCGGCTCTCGCGTTCCTGCGCATTTGGTACTGGGTTTAGACGAGTCGTGGGATCATGAGCAGGGGTTGCCGGAAGTTCGGTATCAGGAACGGCAGAGCGGAGGAGGGGGAAGTGGTGGGATGGGCGTGCTTGCGCTTGGAGGGCTGAAGAAGAGACGGGAGAGCGAGGGGGCTGGAGAGGAGGAAGAGATTGGGGATCTGAGTGTGATGAGCAGTGAGGAAAAGGCGAGGGCTGTCAGGAGGAAAGCCAAGATGGAGAAGGTACGTCGTCGCTTAATTTTATTTTTCAGAGACGTGGGATTAATGTTTGAATGCGTAGATGTTTGGCGAGCGCCCACCTCAGAAGCTCTACCAGCCCCACTCTGATCGGGATACTTCTATCGCCCTAGACGACCTTTCCGAAGAGGAGGATGACGAAGCGGAAGCGTGGGAAGAAGCCGAGGGTGGCGAGCACTACAAAAGCTACCGAGCGTCGTTCAACTCGCTCGCGTATTTCGTCAGCAACGCCGACCGAGACTCGCTCGAAGGGTTGTACAACATCGTTTCGTCGACTGCTCCATCTGAGAAAGGCGATGAAGGAAGCGGAGGAGCGAACCAGTTTGCCGCTCGACGAAAACGTGCGGCAAAGCTGAGCAAGTTCTTTGGCGTTAGCTATCGGGATCTCTTTGGCGCAGTTTTGGATATCTTGGAGAGTGATGTGAGGGAGGATAAGGAGGAGGGGAGCCTGAGTGCGGCCGAGACGCAGGATTTGCTGATGAAGCTGAGGAGGCTAAAGGCCAAGGGAGAGGATATTCATGTTTAGGGTGGTACGCTTTTTGATGATCTCGTTTCGTTCTTTCTATGCTCCTACTCGCTCACTATGTGTCATTTTGTTCAATTCTGATTCTGGTGTATAAAATGCGGTTGTTTCGTGATGAACTAGTTTTGGTTGAATATGTATAACCTCTTTTTTCGTCTTTTTTGTCTCTCTTTTTTGTTCCTTGTAGCATGGTTTTGGCTGATAGAGAGAGTGAATGGACGCATATGCCAAATCTATTGCTGTTGATATAGAATTCGTATGGGTCATGGTGGCGCGAGGTGAAAGTCTATTTGGATGCTCGGATAAATCACTTAGGACATATATGCTCTGTTTGGTTGAGAGAAAGGGATCATACTCGATTGTATGCAAACGGAGACCCGTCAGTAATAAAACGACAGAAGAACTCGACATGGTCGATATAGAATCTATTAGCCGTACAAACTTGCAGCAAAACACAACTAATCGAGGATCTCCGCTTTCACGGGAGTATAGCACTTCACCCATGACTCTCCAATATTTGTTCCATCGAACTGCAGCTTATATGATCCTCGGTTGGATATCAAAACGTCGTTGTGCGGGTGCAGAAGATATGCACGAAGATCTGGTGGGATCCAGATGAGGTGATGGCCTTCTGGATCGACGACCCACCCGCCTTTTTGCATCGTCCAAGCTTGGCTAGGTGGTAGATTTAGATCATTCACGTGGATGTCACCGTAACCATCGTTGTGAGTGTCATGATGGTTATTGTTACTGGCATCAACGTCGTCACTTCCGTCGCCGCGGACGGATTCACTACTATTGCTGTCACTACTGCCCTCATCGTTGATAGTGTCGGCTGTTTGCTCCATGTCTATTTGGATGTGGTAAGTAAGAATGATTGGAATGGTTGGTCCTCAAAGCTCACTCTCTGGGCTATACTTCTCAAGCTCCTCTTTGCTCGGCACAGTCCAAAATCGAATGATATGGTCCTCAGAACAAGACATGATACGCGATCCGTCTGATGAGATCTGAACAAATCGTACGCTTTTAGTATGCCCTTGGAGCACAGCCATCATTGGCTGTCCGCTCTGCACATCCCAGAGCTGTATGGTACCATTATCCAAGCCGGAGACAGCACGAGAGAGAGCAGATGAAAAGGAAACACTGTACTTCATGAGATTGAAAATGTGCCGCCCAGCCGGTTCCCGAAAGCTATTGTACATATGTTTCAAATATCCTCTGTTCTCTTTGTTGAAGCGAATGATACGCTGTGCGCTATCCGTTAAGGACTGAGGGAAATCTTTGTAACTTTCGAGATCCTTGGTGTCGCACTCTCCTGCAGAGTTGGAAGTGACATCCCCAATGCCAAGTGAGTCTCCTAATAAATAGACCTTGTAGCCGCCATCCTGTGATTTGAATACCAGGCGTAAACCGTCAGAGAACCTAACAGAGCCTATTTCGCCAGCAGCAATCTTGTCTTCAAGAGTTGTACATTTTCCCTTGCCGTCCCTAACATCCCACAGTCGTATATTCAGATCCATAGATACTGAAACAATGTATGAACTGTCAGGCGAGATGTCGACAGAGAGGATGTATTTTGCTTGACTCATCAATGGCCCCAAAATCAACCCTCCAGTGTGCGAATCCCATAGACATAGATTACCAGAGGCATACCCAGTAACAAGGTGTGAGCCATCGCATGAGAACCTCATTGAAGTGATACTTCCAAAATGATCTCCGGGTGTGTCGGTGTTTTGGTCTAGATACTGCATGTTCCAGATACATACAGTGCCATCGGATGAGCAAGAGGCAAGGCGCGTGCTGTCAGGCGAGAATGCAATGGACATAACCATCCAATTGTGCCCCTCAAGCGGATTAGCAGCCAATGTTAGAGTTTCTGCGTACCATATGCGAATGGCATCGTCTCTAATACTGCTAGTAGCTACATATAGACTATTGGGAGAAAACGTAAACAGATGAACACTATTTTCTGTCTCCCACTGTAGATCCAGTGTTCTTGGTTTGTATCTGTTCTTCTTGTCCGGTGGCTCCTCTACTAAGGCACCAGTGTTTGCGTCCCAGAATAACATGTCTGAGGAAGTATTGGCCGTGATGTATAATCCATCAGCTGAAAACACGGGATTGTCAATTGCCTCGTTGGCAGCACATGAAAAATATTCGCCAGTTTGAATAGACCAGATTCGAGGTCCCGTGTAGCACCTTGCAGAGACGAGGCGAGTGCTATCCGGCGAGAACTCAATACTCGACTGCGTAGATTCTTGGCCTCGAAGTAGGTTACCAACAGGCAACCCAGTTGCAGCATCCCGGACTAGTATGGTCTGGTCCTCGGAGCCAATGGCGATCATTAGCCCGTCTGGAGATATAGTAACCGAGTTGATATTTTTGGCGTGTCCTTCAAGTGGGCCGAGTGCTATCTGTCCAGTCCAGGCATCCAGTACGTAAACACATTTCCGGGATCCCACGATTATTTGGGTTCCATTAGGAAAGAAACGGACGAAAAACATGCTCTGTCCCATAGGCCAAGTGGCTAGTAACGCAGATTGTCGTCTAACCACAGCGGTCCCCTGAGGTAGTGGCATATTGATTGTTCGTGTAGCATAGTGCTTGGTAATGGGACGAGAGTCTGGCCAGAAAGGCAGCATCGAGATGTATATATGCGGTGTGCTTTGCGATATTGGATGGTTGGCATAAGCATAGATAAACCGCCATGCATCATGCGCTAGGTATATGATGTCTTCTGTTGCACCCGCCCTCTTGATATCCGTTAGAAGAACGATCACATGGTTTGTCGATCCATTCAAGTACTTACTTGACACCAGTTTTCTACATCTTTCATCGCTTTAACGCCCATTCCTACACAGTTTTTCACACTCAACACTTCCATCCACAGTAGCAGCCGTGCTGAGAGAAAATCGTACAAAGGTGCTTGGACGTAGGCGAGCTGACCCCCGAGGTTCAAGTGAGCCGCCCAGTACCGGCATGCGTATCCAAGACTCGGCGAGATCGCCTGACTGGCTCGCTCTGCTATTCTAGGCCCTGTAACGTCGCTATCAAGCACATAAGATGACTCGAGGCCGCAGATGTTGAACTGCGCCTCGTTCCACCCGATCTGTTGCAAACAGGCCAGGGTCAGGTCGTTGTGGCGAATGATGGCGTCACAGTAGTGCAGATTACCAGATCGATGAATGCTGAGCATAAAATCAGAAAATGACGTGTGCAGTGTTGTTATAGTCTGCGTGTCTTCCGTTACATGTATAACTGAGCGCAATGGTCCCAGTAGCGCGCCAACTTGTTCGCTGTCGAGACGCAAAAGGCTAGCGAGCGTTTCAACAGTCATCGGCTCCTGCGCACATACCACAGTGTGTAGTATCATCTTCATTCGCTCTCTGTCCTCTTGCAAAGTCTTGGCGTCGTCGAATGCTGCGTATAGTATTGTAGTGTACAGCTCGTCCAGCCCCTTTGTGCTTTCTTTCGGATTTGACGGTACCGCTACACCTAAAATGGCGCTCACTGCTTTATAGTTTTTCATTTTGTGCCCTTGAATGATGTATCGAGCTACGGTAGACGCGTAGATGAATAACAGCCCACAGCGCTCGACGAGACTATTAAACTGGAGGTCTGTTAGGAGCACGTTGCGTAGCTCAAGCCGAAGATACCTCTCAATATCGTTTTTGACGATGGATGAGTCCAGCTCGTGTAGGGTCAGCCTCGCGTGTGGATTTTCCTTCACTCGCTCTACCATACGATCATAGATTTCAGGCTCAGGTCGGCTAGATATTAGGAACCGAACAGGTAGCTTGGACGTAGGCGAGTCTGAGACCAGTAGATCTAGAATTTTTCCGATGCTGTCGTCATCCTCGCATTCATCCAAGGCGTCAATGACTACAACAAAGTCTGATGGCAATGCGTCATGTGCCTCTTTTAGTGGACCAATGACCAGCTTCTGGAACTGGATCTCGAGTGTACGTGCATGTGCGTCAGGGTCCTGCTTGAGAGCACTGGAAAGCGCATGTCGGAACGGATGTGAGAACCGAGCGAGCTGGTACGCAATCGTGGGTATGATTAATTTCACGTCACGACACTCCGGTCTTGATCGAGAGCAGAAGAAGCTTGCAGCGAGCTTGTTTGTATCGTCGAGTTCGGTGCATAGACTGTAGGAGATTGTTGTTTTTCCGGTACCCGCCATGCCGTTCAGCCAGTAGACTGGCTCGTTCAATGACTTGTGCGCCCAATCTTTCAGTTTCTCCAGCTCATGCACACGAGTGCCTTCGGTGCATGGACCACGCTTGACGTTGTGCGATACCCCAGAGTTATATACGCTAGCCATGGTCGGACACAGCTGACGCAAGCGACTCTCCTACATGTATGTATAGGGTTACTGCTCGTCATAAGTAGTCTTGGATTACTTACGGCTGCTTCATGGTCTACAATCTCCCACGTGTTCACATTCGCATTCAGCTACATTGTACCCAATCAATCATAGGAAGTATCCCGTAGTCATAGTATCAGGAGCATACCTTTAGTCGCTCCAGGTGCTCTTGGATCCGCCGATAGAACTCGAGTATTTCACCGGAGTCTTCCATCGCCTCCGCGAGTCGCTCTGCTTTGTTTCTATCTTCTTTTTGTTCTACCAGTTTCAGCTCTGCTTCAATCCCACTGCCGGGGTAGTTCAGTAGCTGTACCGACTACCCACTACTATATAAACTCGCCTGCATAAGTTCTTGACGCTGGCATTTATTACTGGTCCACCCAGGTTGTCCTTGAACTGAAGCAGGTCTGTGAGTAATCCATGGAGTTTCTCTCCGAGCTCCTCATAGTCCTTTCGTCCCTTCGAGGCTTTCTACCGACGCAGAATCATATGAGACCAGAAGCAACGAGAACGTAGAGAACACACCTCAAATATATCGATGCATCGATTCAGTCCTCCGATGGCCGACTTGAGTGGACCAAACGCATCCGCGCTTGACTCGAGCAGACCCAACAGCGTCTTGGCTCCAGCCCACGCTACACTCTTCACTGATCTCCCCTTTTTTAGTTCTTCAGCTTCAGCGGGTAAGCTAGCAGCTGTTGCTGTAGCCACGTCAGCAACTGCCAACTGTGTCCGACTGACAAGCTGAGTAGGAAGCGAGATAGTCGAAGCTGCGTTTGCATTCAGATTTGAAGCTGGGAAAAGTCCAACAGCCGGTATTGAACCTGGAAGTATCGCAGGCTGATTTCCGGCAGGTGCTTCAGTAGCGGTAAAAAGGACCTGCCGCACCGAGCTCTGTGGTGTCGAGATATCGGGGAGGGCCGGAAGCGAGACCGAGCTTTTGTTTTTTGATCCTCCGGACAGTTCCAATAGCTTGTTCTTCAAACGACGGCCCCGTTTACGAAGGCTATCCATATCGTACAGATGAATGTAGAGCTGTGCAAGAGTTATAGTTATTTAATGGAATCTGTATGTGTGGTCGTTGATTGAGGGTTTATGAGCCCAATTAGGCTGGCGCTAAGTGCCAGATTGGGTGGGCGCTAGGTGGACATATACCAGACTGCGATACACATCTTATACACGCCTGACAAGAGCTGACTATTTCAAAGTATTTCCGTCCCAAGTACGCCTTATACACAATGTCTTTTATCGGTCAAGTGTCAAGGGAGTTCGAGAAAATGCTCTACCTATGAGATTCTTGAGTATGGTACAGCGAGTTTGCCTCTCGATATGCACTTGATATATGTTTTATCGCCCCTGTTTATAAGCATGCTATATATCACCTGGTTTTGCACGTTTCGATCCGGGCTAGTTCGTCAATGATCCCGTGGATACAACATTAGGGTGGCTGAATTCACTCGAGGGTAGTTAATTGGTCGAGGGCTTGAAGGATCCGGATGACGAAGGAGATATACCTGAAATCATATCTTGGCCTCTGGTCGTGCTTTGTACTTCTTGAGCACCAGGTTAGAATGATGATCGGTAGTAGAAAAGGTGTATTACGGCCACGTTAAGTACAAGAAAGGGATGTGACGGAATAATGAATACGAATGTCATCGACTGAACCGGCTGGGTTGGGAGACCCAGAGCGAAAGCACCGGCAAGACCGAAACTTCAAGACGCGAGCGAAGTCGTGGGCCGGGTGGCTAACCGGTCGATGACAAACGAACGTAGGGATTGTGGGCGGGGAAAAGACAAGGAGGACGGGTAGATGCGACGTGATGAGTGGACGCGGATAGAGAAAGCGGAATGCGCTGATAACACATTTAAAGAAGTGTAGGAGTCGCGCCTTGATGCACTTGCGACCCTGCGGCCAAAACGGTATTGTACGCTTCCGCAAGCCGCGATATACAACTCCTATAAATCATGTTGGCATCGAACGTATAAGCATTTTTCTGCGCATGTCAATAAAGAATGTATCATATCAAGCGCATGCACTCAAAGGAATGTTCTCTGCATTATGATTCACCTGAGATCCCATCCATACCTCCTCGGTATATCCGTTAGAGCACTCATCCTCGGAACAGCCCTTCGATCCTGCTCTCTACTTTCCCCTCACCCCACCTTCATCCGTTCTTTCTTCACCAAGCTCAGTCACCTTGATATAACAACCTACATCATTTTAGCATACTTCATAGGGTTCAGCGTATGGAATACTTTAACAGCGCTCACTAAGAGCTCGTACTTTAGCTCTGGCTCGTTCTCCCTCTTTCTCAATTCTCCTCGCATATGTACTTTCCAAGCACATTCAATCATATCATGAGCTTCGGCCTAGTAAGAGACACTCCGGCGATAGTTCCAGCCTCAGGTACGCTGATAAGTGAAGCGAGGTCTCTAATATGGTAGCGAACGGACGTTCAACTAGGGGAGCTGGTTGCGGATATATGGTTCGATAAGTTGGTGGGTGTTGAGGCCGACTAGAGGCTCTTATGCACGCAGGAGGGACATGGTCATGAGGTAAAGAATCTCTAGTGTCTATAGTTGAGCGCATGGCTTATGGTGGATAAACGAGGCACAGAACCTGCGCGTGATCGCTTGGTGGCGTTTATTCAGGCCAACTCAAAAGGTTCCACCACCGGCAGAAAATATCTGGCTATCACGACCCTACTCATCCACTATGGCACCTAACACGGCTTTTGAAAGATCACTCGATGTAACGACTTCGAAGTACAGATGTCAACTTCTTCCGCGGGGCCGTTCGCGAGCTTGTCGATGGTTCAGGCCAATTCGAATCCGTGGGGACTCCCAAATCGCGCGTTATCTGTCGCTGCCTATCACCCATCGTTCTTGATTTTCACTTTGGCGGCCTTGGGCAAATACGCTGACCCTTGCACTCACCACACACCTATGACTTCTCTTCCCTTCGCCAATCGAGTCCATCCCGTCCTGATCACACCCACGCCGTTCGTTTATCGCTTTCACCAGCGTCCACGCCCGTGAATTGAGCCTACCCAACCTGGTCTGCGCCGTCACGTAAGTCGACTATCGATACTACCACGGCCGAGGGAGAGGAGCGTCGAAGCAATTCAATCAGGCGCAACTCTAGCTTTCCGGCTCACGCCTGCCAGCGCACACTGGGCCTGTCATTTTCCTCGAGCGGAAGAGTGTTCAATGAGCGTAGTCGGATGAAGGCGGGAAACATCTCAACTGGACCTTATAGCCTGACGGAGGCTAATTTTGATCTTGCCTCGCCGATCCTACGTTCGAGTTCCCACATAGTCAACATATAACCGTCATCCCGAGACCAAAGCTGAGACCAGAAAGACCAAGCGCCTGAGGATGGAGCTGTCCAACCGTCAAAGGAGGGTTTGTGCAAATGCGCTCGATCTCTGAGCGCTGCGTTCAACGTCTCTTTCCAAAAAGGTATGTCCTGCGCCTCACACTTGAACAAACACACGAGAACTGACTTGCCTAATGTAGGTCGATCAGGTTTTTCTAGCAAGGGCACCGCACCTAACGATGCTGCCAACAGTGATGGGCTTCGGAACTACCCTCGTTCCCGCTTCCTCCTCCGCCAAAGGATCGTTGCTTCCTGCGCTCCCAGTGGCTGGCCGGTTCAGTCAAAAAATGAGTAAAAAGGACGAAACAGGCGCGAGCGAGCCGAATATGGGTCACAGGGGGTCTGAAGACGTGCATGCGAGTAGTCTCATGGCGCGTATGAATCGGTTTAGCGGGCGTACACCGAGTCCGATTGGGCGTACCAAGGAGCTCGAAGACAAGGTTGACAAGCCCTCGCCTCCTCCACCGCCGTTGGTTCCACCCAAGACTCATGGACGAACAACACTCAAGTTTGGACCCCTTAGCTCGGACCATGCGTCCTTGTTCAATGTCCAACAATCATCTAGCGACGACCAACTCCCGAACTGCATCAGCACATGCATGGCAGTCAAAAAAGCGCGTAAACCTGGCACGTCTTGTCCGAGAAAGCGGGTGCAAACACGTTATATCGACGCCCTCGAGCTGCGCGGAGTGAGTGTCTCGAACACGACGATCATACCAGTTCGAGTCCTTTATCCCCACCTATCCGAATTGGTGGACGACAATATTCAAATGCAAGAATGCTTTCAAACGTATTGCTCGTTGAGGGCGGAGAAGAAGGCGCAGGGGTTGAACGTGTGCCGAGTCAGAATAAGGTCAGAATAAGGGACAGGCCAAGCGTCCGACAGCGAGCGCGTCCTGGGCACTTTCGGCACTTCCTCCCCTACCGCCCATAGCGGCTGTGTCACCGGCTTGGATCTCACTTGGGTCGATAGCGGTGCCGCCACCTCAATATGCGGCGGATAGCATGGACGAGAGTATGGTTCTACCTCGAATCGAACGAGAATCGACGTTTGGTGATTTTGGCATTTTGTGCCATGCTATCCGGCGCGCATTGGGCTTTTCATTTCCCCCAGTGTTAGCGATCTTGTTACGAGCAGCGCGATCGAGACCAGGCGCCCTCCAGTCGGATTCCACGATCGACCGATACAATTTGGTTTCAACTTGGCTTCGCTGTCTTCCCGCTGGGGTCTAGGTGTTGGGGCCGATGTGCCACAATCGCCGCCAGACGAAAAACACGAAATATCTATAGCAAAATCTCTTCTCCCTGGACAATCACGACATCGAGGACGTCCATGAACCTACATGATTTCTGAGTGCCTTATGCAGCGCCTTATCACTTGGCATGGTTTGTATTTACAACCGTCTTATGTTTTGGACACAGATGGGGCTGACATATGCGGTGTTCTTGTAACGGCGAGCGCATTTGGCTCTTCCTCTCCTGCTGCCCATGAGGCCCGCTTCGCCTCCTTCGATCTCCCCTGGATCAGTGGTGATTTTATCCCTTGGACATACTGTTAACAGTATGGGCGGTAGCTTGGTGTCCCCTCAGTGAAACAACGAGGCAGTCGAGTCGGATGTAGATGAGAAGATCAATGTTATCGAAATCGGACAAGTTGACGAGGACTCGGAGGAGCTGAGAACAGGGGATAAAGCCAATGGTGACGCTATGGTTGCACGTCGAACTAAACGAGCCTAGGTCGCAAGACTACATTGGTACCTTGGTTTACGAGTTCTTGCGCATTTGGTGCTTGGATCGAACGAGTCTGCGGGTTATGGAGCGGGGATTGTCCGAGGTGTGGTATCAGGGTAGGCAAACTGGAAGCGGATGAACGGGTGTGCTTGCGCCTAGAGGGGAAGAAGCGACAGGAAAAGGGAGGAGGAGGCTAGAGATTTGAGTGCGATGGGTAGTGGGGAGAAGGCGAGGGTTGCTAGGAGGAAGGCTAAAATAGAGAATGCGCGTCTGCTATCATTTTGTTTTCGAGCGGAAGGCTGACACTGGCATAGATGTTCGGCAAGTGCCCTCCTCAAAACCTCTATCGACATCATTCTGCACTCCGATTGAGACATTTGTATCGCCCTGGACGACCTCTCCGAGGAAGACGATGAAGAACCAGAAGCGTGGGAAGAAGCCGAAGGTGGAGAACTTTACAAGAGCTACCAGGCCTCATCACCTTGTTCGCCAAGGTCATTCCCCCCCCCCCCC